>JACM01039983.1:0-11679 GCA_000787095.1 Periophthalmodon schlosseri | reverse complement strand
GTTGTTGTTGTTGTTGTTGTTTCTGTTGCCTCACACAAATAAATATGTTCTTTATCTTATCTGTATATTTAGCTTTATGTTTTATTATTATTTGCCTCTCCCACTTCTTCCTGATATTTAGAAAAAAAATAAGCAAGGGTCTGAGCCAGCGCAGCAGAGTAAAGGAAGCCTTATGAAAGGCATACAGAGTGCTAGTATATAACTCCCTTCAGTGCAGTACAAGGTGTGCTACTGTGTGTCTATACCTCTGGACTCAGGCATGGCACGTCTCACCCTCCCAGTCTTTCTTGTCCTTTACTTCTCTTTGCTTCACATGAACTTTGGCCAACCAACTCGGACCAGAAAAGTGTCCGCTCGCCAAGCTGGTAATTATACTTCTTAAATTTTCTGTAGTTACTATTTGTTGAATTGTCAATTATCTGTTTTGTACTTTCCATGGGGGGTGCAGCAGGAGATGAAGAGGATGTCAAGTCTCAGCTTGAGAAATTGTGGCTGGAGGTGAATTCACTGAAAGAGATGCAAGCATTACAGACAGGTATTTTTGAAGGGAACAACTTTATTTGATAAGATTTAGACTACACTGGGTCAGTCTTTAAGTTTTGCATAATGTAATTTATCAGCACCAGTAGAGGCCAGAAATACTTGTAAAGTATAAGTACTTGTTTGGGTATGATAGTAAATTAAACTCTCAGCATGTATTTAGGAAGTTGGAAATGCATAATATACATTTACATAGCCTAAATAAAAGAGATTCATATTATTTTCAGTTTGTCTTCGTGGAATCAAAGCTCACAGAAAATGCTATCTCACTATTGACGTGCCCAAACATTACCATGAAGCAAATGAGGACTGTATTGCACAAGGAGGAACTCTTGCAACACCAAGGGACATGATGGAAAACAATGAGCTGAGAGACTATGCAAAGAGGAGCGCTCCGGGGACCAAGGATTTTTGGATTGGAGTAGCAGACATAGTGAAAGAAGGCCTGTACATTGATGTCAACAGCCAACCTATCAGCTACTTTAACTGGGATCGTACCAAAAAACAGCCCACAGGAAACAAGAGGGAGAGCTGTGTAGCCCTGTCAGTGGCTGCCCAAGGAAAGTGGTATGATGAAGTGTGTCGCAGTTTGAAAAAGTACATTTGTGAATATATTATTCCCTAGAGTACCATGCAAAGGTGCTACACGTAGGCCTATTGTCTACACTGGGTAATCTATTTAGGCTACATCATGTGGGTCATAAAAACAGTTGTGCTTGTTTAGTTGACAGATTAGCCTGGACCTTTTCTTTCCAAAATCAGCAATTGCTTTATGTAGGCTATAGACAATTTAATTTCATTACTTTACATTTGACATTTGATCTCAATTAGGCTAGCCTATTCCTGTTAAACGAAAAAGGTTTCTATATAAGTCACCGCACACGTCCGCAGAGGGGTGCTTCATGTCAACTGCCTGTTGAAGACTGTACACATTGTAGTGCATTTTGTCACTTGTCCTAACCGGTCTGTTGCAGAAATCAAAACATTTTTGTAGCTCTAGAAAAAGAATATCTTAATAAAGTACTTTGATAGTGCGAATGTTGTGTGGGAGAGTTTATTTATATTTCCTTACTATTTTAATTTTGGTTGGTCTTTTTATTGTTACGCACGCATCACGCACGCTCGTCAGGATGGATGTGACGCCAAAGTCTCGCGGAGTAAACGCCGGCCATTTTTGACCATTTATAACAAGACACTTTGTGCTTGTAGTGTAACTCTGTTGCGACCACTTTGACTATACCTCAAAGTAGAGCATTGTTTTACCTTGCTATTAAACCGACCACAACCGCCTGCCATGTCTACGCCACTCGCTGTAAAGTTAATTCGCTGACATCCGCACAGGGACAGATGCTTGTCTAAACTGTCGCACAAATGGAAATGGTGCCTAGCGAAGACAACCAGTTTGTTCCTAAAGAGGTGAGATGATTACAGAGCTAATGTAGGTCTGGAGACCAGCTCCATCACAATGTGTGTACACATACGGTGAGATAAGTGTTTGTTAGTTTGTGCACTTAATGCACAATTAAAAGCTAACAGCTAGGCCAAATAATGTTAGGCTATCATGACACGGCTAAGCGCTAACGAAAGTTAGCTGCTACTTTCGTTACATCAAACGGTTTCATTTTGTTGTCAGCGTTTAGCTTTAGAATGTTTTGTATAGTACTGGCTATTCAAACAAACGTTTAATCATGCTAGGCGTAGATGTTTGATTGTTTTATTTTCTTTAACAAAGATGACGTTTGTCAACATCAGTGCTAAGCTAGTAAGCCAACTTATCTAGCCAGTCGGATGAAGCTAACTAGCAACCACGGTTGGCATTGAATACTGCAATTAATCTTAATGTTTTAAAGTTATGAAACGATGATGGTGGCATTATATGGACGTGTCATTTTCATTTGCTGTTAATGTTACACTTCTTGCTCGTTTTCTGTGACAACCATGTGCTGTTATTGTCTCGTATGTCTTTTCAGATTTGTTTTGTTGTGAGCTCTGTTAAATTCATTTAACGTTAGCGTTAGCATTAGCACATCGTCGGTCAAATAGGGTAACTTTGATAGCGTACATTTATCGCCTTTACCTGGAAGTCTGCACCAGACTTGTGTTTCATTTTTAACTCGTTGCGCAATGTAGATTCCACATAACGGAAATATCGTTAATTAATAATGTATTAATGTTGTTTTACATAATTACACATAATATTACAACCTCTATGCAGGATAAAACATATTCTATATCTACTATCATTAGGGGATGTTTTGGAGTTGCAGGCAGGTGATTTTTGATGAAATGAAGAGGCGCTGCCAGGTACCATTGATGCTTGTGTCTGATGTAGCACCAGTAAAGTCTGATATTATCTCAGTCATATGGCAGAAACGCCATTGCTATAACTTGGTTAATGATGCATGGACAATAACAAAGCTTCTTCAACTGTAGTGATTCTTGTTTTTTCTGTTTGTCTGTGCCTAAATCTGTTGCAAAAGTTTGAGCAACAGGGATGATAATACTTTTGTTGCATCCTACAATTTACTTTTTATAATTTACAATTTACCAAATTTATAAATTTAACATGCCTGAAGATTTTGTCAAATACAGTTTCTTTTAGCATGTTTAACTATCCTTTATGTTTACAGTTAATGCCACAAGTTTGAGATGAGTTAAAGCAAACAAACAAAAAGAAAAGTTCTTTCAGTTTCAAGATTTTTTGTGTATTCTGTGTCTGACTTCCTGATTTTGTTTTGCTGTCCTTGCGTAGCAGATACAGAATGCAGCAGACGAGTTGAGAGTACTGTGTATAATTCAGGACACCACCAGTGCAAAGACTGTGAATGAAAAGCTCACTCTTAATCTGCCAGCCTCCACCACTCTGTCCAAGCTTCATGAAGATGTGGCCCATAAAGCAGGATATGTCCCTGGCACCTTTGAACTTGTGTGGGGAAATATACCAGACACGGTGAGCAAACAATTGTATGGAATAATAAGATGCCAACTGTTTTAGCAGTATGCTAATGTTAACACTCCAGATGGAAACATTCTATATTCTATTATAGTTCTGCATATGCAGAAATAAGAATATTGCCTTTATTTGTTTAGTACAATCCCTTTCTTAAATGAACCCAGACTAATCCTGTTGCTGACCCAAGCCAGGTGCTGTGCCTGTTGTTATCTCACTGAGTAGGTCATTGGATTAAGCTTCTGTATGTTTCCACAGCAGCAGTTTGCTCACTTGCAGTCTACTTGCTCAACAGTCCTATGGTTTTGTTGACATCCTTACATTTGATGATAATTTTCTAACATACTTGTGGGATCCAGTCTCTGAAAATGATTTTAATGTGTGTTTAATACCTTTTTGTGAGTTTTAGCGGTTGTTATGTCTGAGTGCAAGCTACTCATGTAAGTATCTTTTAAGAAAGATTAACTTATGTAACATGTTTGTTGTTTTTAGCCATCACTTGACCACACCAGTGATATGTCCCTCATGAACTCTGGGTTTGAACCTGGGGGAAAGAGGAATTATCTTCATCTTACTGACAAAGATGGAGAGCAGCCACACATTGCATCAGTGAGTCAAAGTATAATTTGTTGATATTATTATTATTATTATTATGTTATGGACAACATACTTATTTTTTTATTATTATGTTATTTAGGAGGAAACAGGAGCAGCTGAAAGCAGTGGGTTGGAGGACAGTTCTCAGGAGCGCTTTATTGGACCTTTACCTAGAGATGGCACTGTGGGGTGCAGTGGTGACTATAGCAGCCCATCGTATTCCTACTCTTCAATTCTCAACAAGTCTGAAACAGGTTTGATTTTCTATATGTCTGTGTTTGTGGGAATTGTGTTTACAGACATCACAAATAGCATTTGTTATGGATTTTGTGAAACATAATGTTTACATTAATTTTACATTACATAATCTATTGTTTTATCTGTAGGTTATGTTGGATTAGTCAACCAGGCTATGACCTGCTATTTGAACAGCCTTCTCCAGACACTGTTTATGACTCCAGAGTTCAGAAATGCTCTGTACAAGTAAGAATACTTCACAGTCAAAATGTAATGAGGGCAAAGCACTAATTGTTCACATCGATACGACTTTTTACTTTGCATTTAGCTGGGAGTTTGAAGAATCAGAAGAGGACCCAGTTACCAGCATTCCATATCAGCTGCAGCGGTTATTTGTTCTGCTTCAAACCAGTAAGAAACGTGCGATTGAGACCACTGATGTGACCCGAAGCTTTGGTTGGGACAGCAGTGAAGGTAAGAAGCAGTATGAGTCTTTTGGTTATTCGGCAGCTGCATATGACAGCCCTCCTTTTACCACTTTATATCCTCAGCTTGGCAACAACATGATGTGCAAGAGCTATGTAGGGTTATGTTTGACGCTCTCGAGCAAAAGTGGAAGCAGACAGAACAGGTCAGTGTTTTTGTGATACAAATCAAAGATCACACTCAAACATGTACAATAATTTAAATGCCCAGTATTTTGTTTTGACTAAATATGAATGAGCTAATCATGATAAAATTTGCTATCATTTTTCAAGTATTTTTCTTTCATATATCAAACAAAGCTGCATTGTTAATATCAAACTACTGCTACTCATGCTTTCATCCCCCAGGCTGACCTGATCAACCAGCTGTACCAGGGGAAGCTGAAGGATTATGTTCGTTGTTTGGAGTGTGGCTATGAGAGCTGGAGGAATGATACTTACCTGGACATCCCGCTTGTAATCAGACCCTTTGGAGCCAGCCAGGCCTATGGCAGCGTAGTGCGTTCTGATTCTCATAGAATCTCAACACAATATTATAATTTTGTTACAACACTCATTTTCCTAACTTTCTAACCTGAACAAAATTATTGTGTTTTTGGATAGGAGGAAGCTTTACAGGCATTTATCCAGCCTGAAACCCTGGATGGACCCAATCAATACTTTTGTGAGCGGTGCAAGAAAAAATGTGATGCCCGGAAGGTGAGCGGTGTGAAAATGTCATATGCACTGTTCAAAAAGAGCACTGTTATATTATTTATTCTTCTCACTTCAGGGTCTGAGATTTCTGCACTTTCCGTACCTGCTGACACTCCAGCTGAAGCGCTTTGACTTTGACTACACCACTATGCATCGCATTAAACTCAATGACCGCATGACTTTTCCAGAGGAACTTGATATGAGTCCGTTCATTGATGTAGAGGATGAGGTACCCATTGCACAACAGTTTGAGACTTTTATTTCAACTAAAACAATTTTGAAATATGTGCATCTTGATAATGGCAAAGTGGCATACAATTTATAAAATTACTTGTATGTTTTATTTATTTATATACTTATATATTTATATAGATATCTCATACAAGTTTTTTTTTATAAATTATCAAGACTGTATAAGAATGTATGTATTGTGAAAATTGAGTCCCCACAGACGGAGAGCTGTACTGACAGTGGAGCAGAGAATGAAGGCAGTTGCCACAGTGACCAGATGAGCAATGACTTTTCCACTGATGACTGTGTGGATGAAGGCATCTGTCTGGACAGTAGCAGCAGCACAGAAAGGGTGTTGAAACCAAAGGTAATTCACAGAAGTAACACAGCACACAAGTCCCCATCATTCTGTAATGTTCGTGCTGATTATTTTCTGCCACAGAGCCTGCTGACCTATGAGCTGTTTTCTGTCATGGTTCATTCGGGGAGTGCTGCAGGGGGGCACTACTATGCCTGCATCAAGTCCTTCAGTGATGGCCAGTGGTACAGTTTTAATGATCAGCATGTCAGTAAGGTCAGGCACAGCTATTTTGTATTTAATACATACAAAACGTATGGCATTGCGGTCTTTCCACTTTGTAAATATTGTTCCTCAGATCACTCAAGATGACATCAGAAAAACTTACGGGGGTTCCTCAGGAAGCAGAGGCTACTACTCAAGTGCTTTTGCCAGGTTAGCTGCATCTTTTGCTGCATTTTGCCTTTTTTATTTCAACATGCTAATAAGTGAAATTGTGTTTTTCTTTCTGCAGCTCAACAAATGCATACATGCTGATTTACAGATTAAAAGATCCCACAAGGAATGCAAGTATGACAAACTATTTTATAGTTTATTAAAATTGTTAATTGGCTTCTATTAATGTTATCCAATGTAACTCAGAGTATTTAGCTGTGGAAGACTTCCCAGAGCACATAACACGCCTAGTACAGAAAGAGAAGGAGTCAGAGGAGCAGGAGAAGAGACAAAGAGAGATTGAGCGCAACACTTGTAAGGTATAAACCTGACCAGTTGAGCTGCAAGATGCATCCATTTTCAATTTCGGAGAAAACTTAATGTTTTCTTTACAATTAGATCAAGCTTTTCTGCATGCATCCAATGAAGATGATGATGGAGAGCAAGCTTGAAGTGCACAAAGACAAAACTCTCAGTGAAGCAACAGAAATGGCCTACAAGGTTTGTTTTATTTATATTTTCCCTTTACAGTTACTGATGTAATCAACTATGTGTTCTGTTACTCAGCTGATGGAGCTCCAAGGGGTGGTGCCCCTGGACTGTTGTCGATTGGTGAAGTATGATGAGTTTCACGAGTATCTGGAGCGTTCTTATGAAGGAGAGGAGGACACGCCCATGGGACTGCTGCTTGGAGGGGTCAAGTCCTCTTACATGTTTGACTTGCTTTTAGAGACCCGAAGACCAGAGCAAGTCTTTCAGCCCTACAAACCTGGAGGCAAGTCGCTTGTTGCATACTTAAATAGCTGTTTTATAACAGTACAAAGTTCAGGGGGTGTTTTATCAATAACTCAATGTAAATTGTATTCTCTGTATTTACAACAGAAGTGATGGTGAAAGTTCATGTTGTGGATCTAAAAAGTGAGACCATAGCTTCTCCAGTCAGTGTTCGGGCATACCTGAACCAGACCATCACTGAATTCAAGCAGCTTATTGCACAGGTACATTTCTCTTTCATTGTTCAGTGTGTTAGACTTTCTGGAAGTCAGTTTAAGTAAGAACTGTGATAAGACCTGGCTTTATTTTGGTAGACGTGGGAAGAATGTATTATGTATGCACCTTCTCTTTTCAGGCTACAGGATTGTCTGCAGAAACCATGCGTGTGGTCCTGGAGCGCTGCTACAATGACCTCCGACTACTCTATGTACCCAACAAGACACTGAAAGCTGAGGGCTTCTTCAGAAGCAACAAGGTGATTGTTTTTGTTCTGTATACCTGTGTTATCATAATTTGACAGCTTTTATCAATAATGATGATAATCTGATGTCTATCTTTAGGTTTTTGTGGAGAGCTCTGAGACGGCAGATCATCAGGTTGCATTTACTGACTCACTCCTGTGGAAACTTTTGGACCGTCATGGAAATACGATCCGGCTGTTAGTTTTACTGCCCCAACAGTCTCCTGGCACTTTGGCTAATAGGACTCTTTGCCAAAAAGCAGGAAGTGACTCTGATATGCCCTTTGACGACTCAAAGGGTAACAGTAAGTCTGTGGAGGCTATCCTGGAGGAGAGCACAGAAAAGTTAAAGAACTTGTCTCTGCAGCAGCAGCAGCAGCAAGGATCCAGCAACAGTGACAGCCAAAAGAGTTCTGACACCAGTGACTTTGAACACATTGAATCTCCCATGCAAGACGCCGATTCAAACTCTTCCCTGTGTGTTGCTGCGGACAACAGAGAGCTGGAGAACCGGATCAGGGCAACAGCAGGCAGTGGCGTGTCTGACTCGGAGACCCCGTTCGCCTCTGAGGAGCGGTCGGACTCTGAGGTCATTAATGACCGCAGCACCAGCTCCGTCGACAGCGACATCTTGAGCTCCAGCCACAGCAGTGACACTTTGTGTAACGCGGATAGTGGAACCATCCAACTGGCCAACGGCTTAGACTCTCACAGCATCACAAGCAGCCGGCGCTCTAAAGCTCATGAGGGCAAAAAGGAAACCTGGGACACGGCCGAAGAAGACTCAGGAACAGACAGCGAGTACGATGACAATGGAAAGAGCAAAGCAGAGGCCCAGTACCTGTACTTCAAAGCAGAGCCTTGCTCGCAAGATGACTCTATATGGGACTCACAGAAATGTATGTATTAAGTAACATGCTTTAAATCTACTTTAATTACATTTTTCCATTATATGTATTGTAATGTAATGTATATTATTTCAGGTTTGGTGGTTCATGTGGACAAAAGGATAACATTAGCAGCCTTTAAACTGAACCTGGAGCCTTACGTGGGAGTCCCCTCGACACAATTCAAAGTTTTCCGAGTCTATGCCAACAACCAGGAGTTTGAGAGTGTGCGACTGAATGAAACGCTTTCCTCATTCTCTGATGACAACAAGGTCAGGGGTTTCATTTGTTTTGTGTCAATACTTTAGGCTATTGTGTGTGTCAATGTTTACATTGTTACTTACATGTTCTCTCTAGATCACTATACGGCTTGGAAGAGCACTTAAAAAAGGTGAATACAGAGTGAAAGTGTATCAACTACTTGTAAATGAACCAGAGGTAAGAAACTCCAGATTGTCTATTTATAAGCAATACCCTGTTAAAACGCTTTTCTTGGTCGCAGCCTTGCAAGTTCCTGTTGGACACAGTGTTTGCCAAGGGAATGACTGTCAGACAGTCCAAAGAAGAGCTCCTTCCTCAGTTAAAAGAGCAGGTCAAGCTAAACCTCAGTATTGACAGGTAAGGTGCTCCATATAATCAAGATTCCTACATTTGTTTTGTTATAAAGGAGACATAATTTTAAACCAACTTTTATGAGCTTTTAACTGTTATTATAGTACAACATTCTACATTGATCAATTATGTGTCTTAAAATGATCAAAGCGTAAAATAATCTGTGTGACATAGGTTCAAACAAAGCACAGGAAAAAAGATCAATATATCAAATACTTTTTTTTTTTTTTTTTTTAAGAGTTCGTCTCAGGAAAAAGACATGGAAGAACCCAGGCACAGTGTTTCTGGATTACCATGTCTACGAGGAGGACATTAGCATCTCTTCCAACTGGGAGGTTTTCCTGGAAGTCCTCCACGGTAGCATTTATTATCTGGGGATTTATGAAAATTATGATCACAATTCTCAACTTTATCCCAAATATTTGTTCCACTATTAATAATCGCATGCATGTTTCTGCTTTTTTAGAACCAGAGAAAATGAAGTCCATGTCACAGTTGGCTGTTCTGACTCGAAGATGGAGCCCTGCCACAATGAAACTTGGTTCTTTCCAGGAAGTGATTCTGGAAAGTAGTAGTGTAGAGGAACTGAAAGAAAAGGTAAATCCTTTTTTTCATACTCTTTATCTTGTACTGTATTTGTATACAAATTATTCTGCATACTTTCTGCAGCTAAGCCAACTCAGTCAAATCCCTCTTGAAAATCTGGAATTTGCAAAGGTATGAATTTTCTGTTGCATGGAAGACAAAGTACATCGGCTATAGTTCTTTGCTGGAGGGTTCAGGACTGATTTGTCTATGTGCCATTTTCCAGGGAAGAGGGACATTTCCTTGTGACATCTCTGTGCTGGAAATCCACCAGGATTTGGACTGGAATCCCAAAGTCTCTACTCTGAACGTGTGGCCTCTCTACATCTGTGATGACGGAGCTGTGGTCTTCTACAGGTAATGGTCCAAGTTTGATTTTCAGAGATTCTTAGGAGGTTTGAAAGCACTATATGAACTGCTTTCAATCTGTTCATGCACATCTGTTCATGCATCTGTTCATTATATTTGCAGAATTTTTTGTTGGGTTATTGTTTTAAATGAACTTTTTGTTAATAAGTCAAAGAAGCATTTGCTTATCTACTCTCACTAACACATCCAACCTTCAGTCTAGGCTGTGCTTAGGGAATAAAAGGGAAAATTAAAGATGAGCTTTCTGTGATCATCACTCTAAGCTTGTCAAGTTTCTGAGGTGCCTCAAAGGAGTGTAATGAAACCTTAAGTGTATCTTTGTACTCTGTAGGGACAGCACAGAGGAACTCCTGGAGCTGTCTGAAGATGAGCGCAGTGAGTTGATGAAGAAGGAAAGCAGCCGTTTGCTGAAGACAGGGCAACGCGTCAGCTACTCCCCACGCAAAGAGAAGGCTCTCAAAATCTACCTGGATGGAGGCCCTGCCAAAGACACAGGGCAGGACTGAAGCACAAACACTACTCCTGGGCTCTGGGGCTGCTACAGTGGAACAGGACCTGGTGAGAGCATTGGACCCACGCACATCAAATGCCGTTTTGAAGCTGGTCTCTCTCCCCCTTTTTCTGAATAGAGGATTGACTCTGTTGTACACTATAGTGTATTTTACTGTAAAGTGTAAAGGGAAGAACCATTACAGAAAACATCAATGTTGTACAGAGAAATCATTGAAATGCAGGTTTTTGAGGTGGATGCTGGCGTTGGGACTGTGATATTGAGCCACAAGGCGTCCATTTTTAAGGGTGTCATTTTACCCATTTCTCCTCCTTTTTTTTCCTTTTTATTTATGGGAGACATATTGATTTAGTATCGTCTGTTATTTCATGCAGTTTTGTTTGCTCGTACTTAAATTATTCTAAAGACAAATGATCAGTATGAACTGTGTGCCAACAGCACGCTTCAGTTAAATTTCTTCTATAAAATAATTTATTTTAATCAAAAGCAACAACCATTTGACATGTTCTGAAGTACTCCAGGTGCTAGTCCATATCTGTATCTTTTTCATTTAGAAGCCTAATTTCTTTGTTTCTATGCCATGTGATCTGGCTTTCTCTTCACATGTCTGTGTATTTCTGCTGCTGCTTGATGGAACACAACATGTCTGCCTGTGTACCTGCTCTGAGGACTCAAGTTCAGCGTCACAGTCCCCTGGGTTTCTGATGCTGCCACCAGCTATTCACTGTAGAAAAGCCAATATATAAATATGTTTGTTGTTTATTTCTTTGAAATTAAAACCCTGTGTGAAATAGTTTATGATGATTTTAGAAATTAATTAAAATGATTTTTTTCATACAAGGTTTTCTGTCAATTGTAATAGTTTCTATACTTTTCAAGAAAGGCAGTAAATGCAGCTTGAAAATAATGGGTTCTTACAGTGAAAACAATGTTCCAATGTTATAAGCCATGTATATTAGTTCATACTGAAATGTACAAGACTGGTTGGTCAAACTGCAGAAATTGGAATGAA
>KN482852.1:2815-13484 GCA_000787095.1 Periophthalmodon schlosseri | reverse complement strand
AACAACATATGGTAGCTTATTATAATACATATAATATATATATTAAAATATATAATAAAAACTGTTGATTAGCATCATGCTAACATGAATGGAAAATCCCATAGACATGCTAGCGCTATTAGCGTCTTCTATTTTTCCGCGAATTTGCAGTATAAACCAACTTAAAGTGCCTCAAAAGAGCTTCTAGAGTGAGCGAACATCTTATAATGTTACAATACTTACAGACAGATATTTGCATGGGGCCAAATGACAGTTTACAGGGCTTAAACACTGTGAAAAATGACTGAACTGTTGAAAGGTCTACAACAATATGGCGGCTACGGTAGCTCTGAGTAGACAAAACAGATTAACTCAAAACAGAAATATATTTCTCCACTGGGGGCAGAACAATTGCACTAACACTACATATGAGCTGCTTGTTTGGATCTAATATGAGACTCTTCTGTTGCAATTAAATAACCCTAAGGTGTTTATTCAAATTTAACAACAAGAAATATATTTGATCTGTATAGACATTTGTCTGAAACCACAAGCATTAAACTAAAGCCGGTTTCAACAAAATGGCTTATTTAATAGAATGCTGTCAAAAGAGAATATGGTGATGAATCTAAATTGTTTTTATGTGTGTTTCAAAAGATGAGATTAAATTAGTTCCCATCAGATAAAGAGACATGAGGACAATGATGATGTATGGGGAGTGGACAAAAGAATATCTGTTTATGATGTTATTATTCATGTGATGAGAATAAAGAGAGAGACAGAAGACATTAAAATGATAATTGCAAGCAGTTTAATTTTATTACAACCTATAGTACGAGTAGTAGTATGTATCCAAAATAAATTTACCATAAAATAGAAATGACAATCTTACACATAGTCCTACTTATGATTGTAATTTTTGTAGATACAAAATGATATAGTCCACTAAAGGGTGAAGTTATAATGGTTAAAACATCTTATTACAAATATAATGTGTTGTACACTTCCCTGTGTCCACTTTATTCAGTTCAGTAACAGTAGAAGTCCCATTTCTGGACGGATAAAGAAATGTTATGCAAGACATGTTTCAGCAACATCACAAACATACATTGTTTTGCATGATAACTTACTGTAGTCTTGACCTCAGTGTTGGCTGGCATCAAAGCATGTGTCTCCTCCACCACACTGCTGGGAAAATGCCCAATACGTGCCTCCTGCTGGCCATAATAAGAATCTTGCACCTAAAAAAGTGTTAGTAAATATTTAGTGCTGTTTAAGAGATTTATTGATATAAAAAAGAACACCCACACTGCCAGCCCAGAAAAGGTTCCCTCTGTCTTTCAGCATGGCATAGACATACACAAGCTGGCCTTGTCTGATTGGGATGAATCTGCAATCTCCAGGGTAGTAGTCCTGTAGTGCACGAGCTATCAGGATAGGATCTGCAGAAACATGTACATGCATTAGAAAGAACATGCAAATTTAATAACAATTTTACCATATATCACATTGTGCAAAAGTCTTTTACAATGTGGCAGTGCATAAATAGTAATAATATCACTAACAGCACATGGGGAGATTAGACCAAGGTACGGGTCATTGCATGTTTTGCCCAGGACTGGACTCAAATTCAAAGTAGATATTATATAATATTATCATTCACATGAAGTGAAAAATTGAAGTCATGCTACTTACGACTGCATTCTGCATCAGCACATAGTTTCTTGTCCGAAAGTTTGGGCATTTCTTTTCCAGCTTCAGATGGGAGTATCAGCAGGAGACAAAGTGATAGCCCAAACAGGAGTTGGTGGTACATTTTTGCATGTAAAAGAAGCCCCAGACTTAGATATGATAGTAATCTTGTAGTTAAGTCCTTCTTGTATCCTCTGGTCTATTTGCCTACTTAGAGAGAGAAGCCCCTGTTTTTAGACTCCCTACCCCCTACTCTTTATACAGACCCTCTTTCAACCCAAGCAGGTAAATACTTACATGGAATAAAGAGGAGGGACTAACTTGCTACTTAATGCAGCCTGTTGCCTCATCCTAAACATTCTTTCCAAATTAATTTTGCTTATCCAGCCACTAGATGTCCCAGCTCTACATCACTGTGCCACATAATATCTTCCTTGTTACTGTAACTCCTGTATTCCACACCTTTTGGTCTGTGAGGGTGGAGTCATTGGTTGTGTATATTTCCACTGTCAAGGAAACCAGCTAAGCCTCCCTTGAGCAAACACACCCACAGACACACATATACGCATGTGACCAAACAGGAAGCAGCGACCTGTTACGAATCACTTGACTGGTGTGTAAGGTAGGGCTATATTTTTCATTTTGAAAATTTATTAAATCTTTGATGTGACAAGTCAAATACTGATTACAATACTTTCTATTTGTTGCTAACAGATATATATATATATTTGTTATGAAAAGTTGCTGTGAACTTTGGGCAAAACAGAGAAAAAACTTGGACCGGCTGGACAGATTGCTGTTTTGTCTTTTTAATTACGTACAATGTGGCAATTAGGGGGTTTTGATGGTATTAATAGAGAAAGCTGGAGAGCACAATGGCTGTTGGAATTTTTCAGGAGGGGGTAGGACGCAGTGAACAGTGGAGCTGGTATGTCGGTCACAGCAACAAAAGCTGCTATCTAACAAAAGCACTTCTTAAAGGGTTCATGTGGATTAGATTACTAGCAAACAAGTACTATGACGCACTGGCATTTCCTATGTAAAACTATGAATGTTTTGTTCCATACAGGGTCACCTACAAATGAGATTTGGATGAACCAGACGGATGCCAACAAACTCAACCACTATTGAATCAGAAAGGATTTTGAAGGATGATTTCTGTTTAAAGTGACTCATCGTACCAACCTAAATCCACAAGATGTTTACATCCAGGAAAAGTAGCCTTCCCTCTCCCAGTTTGGAGGACTCCTTCTTCCCTCTACCTGCGTCCTCTTCCATCTCTCTGTCTTTTGCTCTCCCTTCTTCGTCATCCCCCAATGGCAGTGTGGACAGTGGGGCAGGGATAGAGACTGACCTGATACTGGCAGCAGAATTGGGACAGGCCCTTCTGGAGAAGAACGAAGAGTTGTCAACTGCTCTGGAGCAGAGGGAGAAAGAATTTGAGGTGAGTGTGACCTTTCAAATGAAGCAAAAAGAACAATATAGTTACAACTTTGCTAGAATTGCATGTTTTTGCTAATCTATAACACTATAACCAACACAAAACGGGGAAAAAAATGAGCTCAAATTGAGACTGGAGAAAACTTTTTAGGCCACTTAATAACATTGTCATGAATATGAATCTTAAAAAGGGAATTTAAAAAATAAGTAATAAGTAATAAAGTATATTTTAAAATGGTAACACTACTGATTGGAATACTACTAAATTATTTAAACAAATACACGTTTATGTTAAGTTATGCTTTATTAATAGTAAACAGTAGATTACCTTAACTAATACTCAAAAGCAAATTTAATTTAATAGCGATAATAAATTATGTTGAATTTGGCTTTATGACAATAAAAATATTTGTAATATTTTTGGTAAATTGAATCAAAATATTTGTTATCTGAACAGAAAGCAATACACAAAGGCAAACTTGTGCAAAACTTGTCTTGGTTTCTTTTAGGCTTTGCAGCAAGAAAAGCACATCCTCCAAAGAAAACTGGAGATGAATGACCTAACCTCGAGCCAGAAAGAGGCAGAACTGACTGCAGATTTGGCTTCTTTAAAAGCCGAACTGGAGCATTATCAAAGCAGTGGGCGTGACCGGCGTCGAGACGAGAGCGAACAGCTAACTCAATTGGCCAATCACAACCAGCGCCTGGTTGAGCAGTTAGCAGAGGTAAGCTTTTGTTTTCTTACAAGCAGATACAAACACAATGATGAAGATACTTACATCCCAAGCATGTTGGGAAAACATTGTGTGTATGTGTTGGTACATGGTACATTGTTTGTGTGCTTGTTACTGTCACGGATGATGTCACACTGTCACACAGACACCAGCAATGTCGACCAGCAGGTTTGGGGTGTCCTATTTTAGTCATGTTTTAGTCACAAATCAAACAATAGCTCTTCTCACCTTGCCTCTCCCACCTTTAGGCTGTGACACTCGAGCACTCCTTGAGGACTGAACTGCGATCTCTGAGAGAGGAGATGGAAGAATCCTCCTTTAGTCGAAATATAAGTTTCTCACAGTTAGAAAACATCCAAGCAGAGGTATGCAACACACTGTATGGTTTTACATTTAAAGGAAATTATTTTGGAAGTTCTAAATCAGCAAACATACATCTCTTCATGTAGTAAAATAATGGCCCCAAAGCATATTCATATTTCTCTAACTAAGTTTAGTATTAACACATTGGGGAAACTTAATTAAAAACATTAGATATTTGAGCACATACAGTGCACAAGTGTTGTTTTAGAAAGTGATTTGTAATCCTCAAATTGTTAATGCTTACCTTTTACAGAACAGGGTTTTGTCAGAGCGCCTGTCGCACATGGAGATGCAGCTCAAAGCATCAGAGGAGGACACAGAGAGACTCCGGGTAGAAAGAGAGGCGCTGAGGGAGCAAGTGTTGGACCTGCAGGTGAAACTGAGAGAGCGAGAGGCCGAGGTGAGCCTGAGTGAACAGGAGATAAAGAAAAGCCTTAATGGGTTGCATCATCTTGAAGTTTAATTCAAAAATAGCCACTCATCCATAGATTAACACTGGCTTCTAACCAAACTCGCCTCTGCTTCTGTCTGTGTGTGCTTGTTGTGTGTGTGTAGATAGAGCAGGAACAGGGAATGATCTTTGAGTTGCGTACCATGAATCGTTCACTGCAGCAAAAGGCTCTGAGCATGGGAGAAGAGAGTGTCCTGGACAGCACTCACTTACAACCTTTGTCTTTGCTTAGTGAGATTCAGCAGTCACAGGTATTCACAAAGACACACACCCATACACTAAAAGTTGTCCAATGTTTTAAATTAAAAAATAACTTATAACAGCTGAGGTATCCCCATGGCACTCATTGGCATCAGTTGGATGGGATATTTTTGTCCTCATATCTGATGTTTTGACGGTAGAAAGCATTGCAATTAACTAAAAAATTGTCTTTTAATGTACAGTAACAGTGTATCAACAATTTCCATATTGAGTCCATATGCAGAATTATATTAAATATGATTTGCAGCTTTAGCATTATGCTTTTTTAAAAAAAAACTGACATAACAGAAAAATAGCATTAAATAAAAGTTCTTAAGGGGGCAGTGCAGCATGTTCTAGTCTTCTTAACAAACTAACTCCAGCTTATATGTATTAACAATTTGTTAGGTATCAAATGGCCTCTATGCTTTAGAATGTCATGTGACCATTTATATATATATACCAACAAACAGTAAAAATAAATAAATTAATATTTATTTTAAATTCTAATGTGTTTTTTGTCTAGGCTAAAGAAGTCCTTTTAGCTCACTCGGAAGTTTTACAAACAAGAGATCAAGAAATACAAACACTAAAAGAAGAGGTATGTTGGTCTATAAAAACAAGTTAACAAAAATTAATAGTGTTGATGGTTATTGTGGGTACATGTCTATGAACTGATGTAATGCTATTATCTATTTTACAGCTTAAAGCTAAACAAGAAGAGCTTGATTCATTACAACAGGAAATCGAGAAATTTAGAGGCAGTCCCGGAAAGCCAAGCTATAGGTATTTCTAGAAAACATTGATCTAATAGTTTTCCAGTGTTCTCTGTCTGAACCATGTATATTTTGTCATGTCTACCTAGCTCTTTAGAGAGTGAACTGGGAACAGTGCGACAGGAGAAGGAATCACTCACCAACCAGCTTCTTGACACCATTAAACACAAGGTGGTGCTGTCTCAAGAGCTTGAGGCGTGGCAGGTGCTTAGATAATATTGGCCTGACTTGAACATATAAGATAAACATAACATAATTGTAGCTTTGTATTTTGTATTTTTACAGGAGGACATGCGGTTAGTGATTAATCAACAAGTGCAGCAGAGAGAAGAGGAAAGGCAAAAGGAGCAGGAGAAACTTGTGTCACCTGCCGCAGCTGGACTGCAAAGAAGTAAATCTCTAAGACTCAGAGGAGAAGGTGGGAAAGGATTTTTCTCATCATTATTCAGAGACAAATGACACTTGAGGAGCAGCCATAGTTTCTGCCAGTAAACGCGGTGAGCCCTGAACACCAGATGATCCACATATTAAGCTGCACATGCTAACTGAATTATTTAAAAAATGTTCATGTTGACAGACCTCATTTTGAATATTATTTAATGTGTTTTTGTATATGAATGTACAGAGCCATCAGTATTGATAAAGATATTTAAAATATATTTTTAACTGCACATATAGTTTTATTAACTATTTTAGATGTTTTTACATTTTAGCACCTTTGATGGAAATTATATATTCTGTACATATGTACAAATTCTGCAACACTAAACTGGTTTCTGCCTGTAAACCAATCCCATATTTTTCAGAAAAAATAAATAACCTTTTGAAATAATCAGCTGTGTCAGAAAATGTTAACAGTTATTACTAGATTATAACTGTAGTTTAATTCAAATGGAATAACTATAACACAACCTGCAATGAAAAAAATATTTAATATATTTTTTAATTCAATGTAGTTGGCACAAGTCCGTTATGGTCCAATTTTCCACAAATATATACTCAGTTTCAGAAGTAGAGTTGATGCAAATCTGAACCTGAAATACATTTTGGAGATTAACTTTCCCTGATGTCCACGGAAAAGTCACATAGTTCTCCAGTAAATTCATTTATAAAAGTGTTCCTGCAAATTGTGAAATCATCCTACATTGACACCAAGGCCCACTTGAAGCTTGTCTCCTCTATGATTCACAAAGGCACCCATAATGAGTGTGGCAGGAAGAGGGGTCAGACGCTTCTCCAACACACCTCCTATGATGCACCGACTGTTCACCATTCCTAGAAAGTGAAACATAATAATTATAATGTTAAGCTAATGTTTTCTTTGTACTTAAAAATGTAAAGGCTTTAGCTGTGGTATTTACCACGAAAGACCATGTTGGCCTCGGGGAGCTCCATCTTGTATCCAAATGAGGTTGTTGTCTCTTGAGTCCTTGTGCTTGCTTCAAACTCCACCCCGACTTGAATCTACAGCCAACATTAGCAAGTCAATACTGTACTTTACAGCAGAAGAAGTAAACTAAATATATAAAAACAATGTTAAAAAACAATGTTAAACTTTGAGTAAATCCTCACTGTACTTGTTTATTTGCTCTGTGATAGTAGCTTGCATGGGCTCCTCCCTTCCCAGCATTAAGTGTCACCACCCAGTTCGGCCCTGAGAAGTTAATACTGCATGAATGTGATGAGCTGAGACCAATTATAAGATCAGTGCAAGATCTGCTGCAAAGACAGATGGATTACAAAGAAAAAACTCACTGGAGTATTGTCCAGCCAAAGTCAAAATTCCTCCTTCCTCTGCTCGACCCCGATGGTAGACAAGCTCACCTCCTAAAACTAGACCTGACGAAACACTCTGCAAAAAGTGTGCTACAAGGATGACTGTGAACAAAGTTATAATGATTTTTTATTATTTTGTCATGTGGTAGACTTGAGCATATAAATCATTGCAATTAAATTATAATTTTCTTACCTGACTCATGGAGGATGTCTGGATTAGCTACAGTCACCGCAGCAGTAAAGTCATTTCCCCTGTACTCTGTTTCAAATTGCCATGTTACAAACTGAGATTGTTGAGTCTACAGTACAATAACAAAAATAATAAAAAATAGAAATAGCCCATAACAGGTACTTTGGAGAATTACTAGTTTGAGTTTCTTCCCACCTGAAAGACTGTCCTTGCTCTCACACGTTCAGTTAGATGCAACAAAGCATGAGCATTGAGACTCCCAGAAGAATCCATCTCACCAATTAATGCTGGGGCATCCTGCATGTATGAGACCAGTTCAGAATAATTTCAATGTCAAATTACAAAAATACTTATAATAAAATCATCTAAGCATTCAAATTAAGTCTCACCTTGTCTTTGCTGTTATCATCTGTTTGCAAATGCTCGACATGGAATCGGTAATAAGAAGGACTAACAGCACTAAGATGAAGAGTGTGACTTACCTAGAACACATTATACATTTACATATGCTGCTGAATGCAATAACTGTTACCCATGTGAATTATCATTGGAATGTGTAAAACATGATTCATACCTTAAAGAAACTACTCAAGGTTTTATTAAGAATCATCTTAACTCCCTCAATCTGTTGAGGAAACACCTCTAAAAGGAAAAGATTTCAAAAATGATTATTGACAGTAAATGTGAAGTTACATGATAATTTACATTGGTGTACCTTTGCAGCTTCTGTGCAAAGAGTGAAAGCTGCCAGGGTTAGGTAGGCGCCCATCTCTTCTCTCCCAGCGAGGAGGGCTGTCCCAGTGTGCAGGGTGTGCATCCCAGCGAGAAGGAGCAGGCTCTGTGGAAAAAGGCCAGTTTTGACCTGGGCTGGAGGACAGAGCTAAAACACTGCCCATGTGGGCCAAGTCTTTCCTGGGGAAACACAAGACATGATTGATGAATGTAATTTCTCTGTTTCTACATACATACATATACATAAATACATACATACAAATACATACATACATACATACATACATACATACATACATACATACATACATAGGTAAAAACAAAAACATATGTTTCTGCAAAATATGACATTCATTTAGGCCTATATTGACGTTGTAATCTCATCTCGTAGCAGCAGGTGCAGGTTATGTGAGCTAACATGACCTTAGCATTAACAAAATAGACAGGCTGTGTTTGAATTACATACCCTCCTTGAGCAAAACACTTAAAATTCCACACGGAATTACGGAGTACACATCAGATAGGTTATCAGTTTATCTTTGAAATAAATAGAAGAACATGACATTTTAGGATGATAGGATACAGGGATGCAGCGGTTAGCCGTTCATCAGTGATGTGCTACACTGCTGCTTCATCCCCACGTCAAAATAATAAAGCATTCGCGAAAGCATAACATATTTTTCCAAAATAAATATACTGTCTAAAATAATAGGAATGTTGCACATCAACCAACACGATGGAATATCCACATCTTAATTTTATTTGACACTTTGCATAGGAACCTAAGTTACCAGTCATGTGTTCCGCTATGTTTCCAGTCGGTATACTGTACTAGTGGCACCACATCTAGCAAGCGGCGGCTGCTACAGGTGCTTCTTCAAAGGGAAGAAAAGGTCAACCTCCATTTCTCTGTGGTTTTCATTTTGCCACGCTCGCACAGTGTGGCAAAGTATTCCGGTTGAATATGCAGCAAATATGACGGCATTATTATGAATGAAGATAGTGGTGGTCATCCTTATGCACGCACGCACCTCCTCTCTTTCATTCATTGAAGCTGCGCTGTTGGTGTTTTTTACGTTTTTTTACTGAAATATTTCGATTTTTATACCCTGAAGATTGTTTGCACAAGATCTAAACATGTCGCCTTTACGGTCTATACTGTTGGTAGGAGAAGGTAACTTCTCTTTTTCTGCTTCACTGTGCCAGTCCTTGAGTGGGTCTGATACCGTCGTTATAGCCACTTGCCTGCAGCAAGAGAATGAGGCACTGCGGCACGAAGAGTCAGCCACCAACATCCAGATCATCCGGGAGGCAGGTAGGATCATTCATTCAAGCCAAATTTATCCCAATATTTTAAAAAACAAAACACCAGATAATATTAACGGCATCTGAGAAAAAAGTGTATGCTGAGATTACATAAATTTAATTGCAGAAGCACTGGGCCCTAGAGACCCATGGTACTTGGGTTACCTATGGTGTCATACATATTATTTAGATGTATGCATATATTTACTTGTATTTTAAATGAATTGACCATTATGTTTTTTTGTTTTCCAGGTGCAACAGTGCTATTCGATATTGACTGCACGAAGCTGGGAGAATGCATGTCTCTCAAAGGCCATCTGTTTGACCTGGTCATATTTAACTTTCCTCACTGTGGCAAAAAGAGTGGAGTTAAAAAGAATAGAGAACTTCTGAAAAACTTTTTCCTCAGGTATCAAAATTATAAGTGTAATAATATTTGTTTAAGGATTTTTCTGTGTTATCACTGGTAAGCTGTTTATGTGTCTTTGTATTCTCTTGTTTTAGTTGTGTTCAGGTGTTGTCTGTAGATGGGGAGATTCATGTCTCCTTGTGTAATGGGCAGGGAGGTACTCCGGCTGACCAGCCCAAGCGCGAGTGGCACAACAGTTGGCAAGTAGCAGCCATGGCCGCAGAAGCTCAGCTCATCCTCAGTGATGTCCGGCCGTTTGAAACTGAGAAATATCAGAGCTACAAGTGCACTGGATACAGGTAAGAAGTGAAGGTGAGTGTGCCAGTGTGAGAGAGGTGTTATTTGGTTTCATTAATTTGCATTTACAGTCCTGGTGGCTTACTGTTCTGCAGGAGTCAAGATAAGGGCTTCCATGTAGAAAAGGCTCTGCTACATGTGTTCACCCACAGCCTGCCATACATTCCACCTCAGAGGCTGACAGTGGAGGAGACTGTTGAGGAGGAGAGGGTCCAATACCAAATACCAGCAGAGCTCAGTGATTACATGTTCAGGTACATGCTGTAAAACTATTATAGATGTTTA
>JACM01070375.1:0-11187 GCA_000787095.1 Periophthalmodon schlosseri | reverse complement strand
AGGTATGTAGTCACACATAAAAGGTCAGTGAGAGTTGCTTCGAAATATCTGTAGATTTTTTTGGACATGCGCAGATCACAGATGCCATATTGGAACGGGGGCAGTAGCAACTGAAAGACGTCGCTTGCGTTGCACTGCTCGGACTCGCGAACGAGGAGAGGAAACGAACAGGAGCCCGAGAGAAGGAGAGGTGACAAAAACTTGGACAGGTAAGACAGGTGATGGCCCCACGAGCTCCCTGCGTCTCTCCTATGGTTACACTCTGTTATTTTTAATCTTACGACGAAATAAACGCGGGTTGAGTTGGTTTTCTCCTCCTCCGCTTAAAACCCTGAAGTGCTCCCGAGGCGGTTTCTGTAGAAACGCGAAAATAGTCATGAACGTTTTTTCCAGAGCTCAACTTGGCCAAAGTGTCTCACGCAGCGCAACGAGCAGATATCAGTGGACATTGGAATAGATTACAGAGGACAAGGTTTCCTTTCATTTTGTTTATGTCCCGTCTTGTTTATTAGTGAGTATTATTATTTAATTTCATAATTTTCAAACATTATCCAAATATTTTGGAAGAAAAATGTTTAAACCAAAGGGGAAAACACATAAAATGTCTAATACTTGAAATTTGGCCTATGTTTTTGACGAAGTGGCGAAGATAGCAGGCCTGAAATCGGCATTTGTGTACTTAATCTTTCGTTTCTATATTACTTCTGTGGTGTTTTTGTTGGTACGGAAAATACCCCACACTGCTAAAATGTCAAAGCACTTTCAACATGGCGGGTAATGGTGTTCGTATAGGAAAAACTGCGCCTTAAAATCTTTGAACGGGGAAAAAATACAATGATAGCAGCTACCGCGATCAGTTCTGTTTCGTTTGGTGTAAATATACTATGTTTATTGAATTAAATCCATTGTGTGAATTTGGCGGCTTGGTGGGAGTTTTTTTCCGCTGCAGTTTTGAGTGTGCAAAGTACATGAGCTGTGTGCCAGCCAGCCTGCTGTTCAGCTGCCTACACCCCCTCCCTCTGCCTCATCTTCCTCGTGTGCACTTAAACGTTTCCTCTTTCACTTTTATCACGAAACCCTCTCGACCGCACATTTTTATTTTTATCATCACTTTAAGTTAATCTACATAAAACCACAAATAGAATGGTTTCAGCTTTTTCTTTCTTTGCGGAAAGTAAACCATGCGCGTACAATTAAACAACTCAATTTTCTTGCAAAATTTCCTCTGAATAGGCAAATTATTGGTTATTTGGATCGCATATGGTCCCTTATTCTGTCGGTCCTCTCTGTAAATCAGGGATGTGCAGAAGTCTATTATTGTCAGGGAATCCTCCTACAGATTTGAATTGGCACTATAATGAACTCAAACAATAAAAGCCCAAAAGGGTTTATGAATCAGTCATACTGATCTGTTTTCTATGCCGATACCAGAAAGGTTGGAAAAAGGGAAGCACAATGGAGAACTTCTAATGGAAAAACATTAGTTACTCTGAGATTAGAATGGATATACACGAGAAATCCTGCTTCTCTTTTGACTTGTTTGCTGGATAACCCGAAGGTCAGTTGTTATCATTTACATTTTTGATAGCACTGTGTGAAGAGTTCTTTTGACTGTTTTCTGCAATGACAGGCTACAAAGTAAAATGTGGTTTGAGGATCCTTTGAGTCCTCTACTGTGTCTGACTCACATTGCATCTGAGGTCTATTAAAACTGGATTTGATATCATTAATAGGAGAAAATTGAAGACTAATTGTTTTGACAGTGTGTTGCTCTAGAAGAATGGACTGTGAGAGAGGAGGGCCAAACACGGAGTAATGCAATAAAAGCCAAGACCATGCAGTGGTAGTTAATCTCCTAAATCCCCCATTAAATCTTTGGCAGGATGAGTTTAGAGAAAGGCAGGACAACACGTGGATGCACAGCGCTCCCATCGGGGGCTAATCAATAAAAGCCTCTGCTCAACGAGGACCATGGGGGCACAAATGCCCTGTATTTTAGATTAACCTTCCAAGAATATAATCCCTAGTGTCCAATCTGGAACACTTCTGTCATTCCCTGTGGGCTGCTGATCTTAGCCTAAACCAATAGCAGAAGTAAAGTATATTGTTTATTTTAAGTTGTTTTTAAGTAGAAGTCATGTCTTTTACGGTTATCTGTGTTGACTTTGAACTGACTGGAAATCACGGTTTTGTGTTAAGTGTTTTCTATGTAATTTTACAATGAAATTAACTTGAAGTGGGAAGTAATTTATTTAACTATTTATTCAGCTCCATTCTCTGGTTAAGACTATATAACTATATATAGTACCCACTATATAACTAGCATTATCTGCAGCCATGCAAAAAGAAAGCACACATAAATGAGTACTCATTGTCATTAATTCAGTTAACTGAATTAAAGAGCCAAATATTATTACAAATTATGATATTTATTATGATAAACTATAAGGGTGAATTTGAATGATATGACCAGTGAACATGTGACTAAAGCATGATTTAACTGCATAACCAGGATTTACAAGAGATAAAGCATGTGACCTTTCTATGTTTGCAAAGCAAGCAAACACATCATGGGGATTTTTTTTGTCAGTAATGTTGTTGAATAGTGGCATATTTCCTTTTAAGAACAAAAGAGAACAACTCCAGGAAGTTAACTTTGTTGCCAGCGAGATCAATAACATAGTTGAAACATGCATAATATGGCTAGTATGTTAATTACTTTGTATGTTTATGGTAATTACTGTATGAGTACTGTCAAGGTAAAGTATAGGGGGATTTTGGGGGGAATCCAGTTTGCGATGAGAAGTTAGATTTGATAGATACTTTTTATTGTAGCATGGGAAATTTTCACAATTACTGAGACTGAGAGTGGTATTGAAAACCATAGGACACTTTTGTAAGAAAAAAAAAACAGAAAGGCTGTGAGAGGGGAGAAGGGCAACATGCAGCGTCATGTGAGCTAAATTAGCTCAGCTTGTTGTTTACGCAATGGATGTATGCTGTAGCCACAGAGGGACAGCAGGGGGGTGTGAGGGGGCGGGGTGGCACATACAGGCAGCACACTGGGGATACTGTCACAGTTTGGAGCCTCACAAGTCTGTATTGTAAATATCCACAGCACAAGCACTGTGTCTTTAGGTTTGGGGTGTTTCCACTAGACTACACCCATTGTCTTTTCCCTTACAGATACTTAATCTTTTTCCGTAATCTGAAAAGTTATTATTATTATTATTATTATTATTATTATTATTATTATTATTATTATTAATAAACAAAATTATTATTATTATTATTATTATTATTAATAAACAAAAACATTGGTTTAAAATATATTTGTAAATCCTGTAAGTGGGATTCCTATCATTGTTTATTTTCAAGGGTGTGGAAGATATTCAACTTTGAGACATGGATCAACACAACAAATGTGAATAATAAACCAGCCTTGGTAGTTAATGCTTTCTCCACATGGATATCAGATCTATAACAATAACCTTAAACAAAGTTGAAATACAAATTGATGATAATGACTTCCAGGCATCAAACAAAATTAACCAGGTCTGTAATTTCAGGCTTTCCACCATAATATTTCTCATTTCCACGCCAACAGTGATATACAAAGTTTTTCTTCTTTGGCTCTGAGTTTATGTTAGCGTGCATAAACACTGACATTCATTACAATATAAAACAGAAGTGTGCTTTTATCTTTCATAGATGAGAATATGCCAGCGATTACATTTAACAGCTCATTTTTTTGGATCTGCTCATATTTGCAAGTAAATGTAAGATTTGTTTTCTTCCAGTTTTCTTATGGAAGTTAAGAGATGAACTAACCCAGACTTGAAGAACCGAGAGTCAGAGGATCTGCTCTTCACAAAAAAATGCAGTCTCTCACCCAAGAGCAAAACCCAGCCTTCACTGTGGTCAAGTCTCACAGTCCAACCAATGGCAAAGAAGAGGAAGTGAACACAGGTGTGTCAGCCTTTGTTGCACACTGAATAGTGAACTGTGGCTATAACAACAAAAATGCAGTGACTTTTGATGATATGTTAATTTATAATGAAAACGTATATATGCAGAGCTGAGTTAGGGGTAGACTGTTTTGCATTATGTTATGATTCATTGAGTCACTTCATTTAAATGGGCTTAAGCATTGTTGGGCTGTGTTGGTGTTACAGTTTTAGAGCCTCAAACAAGCCTTCCATTCAAATTAACATGTTTAAGTTTATGTTTTACACATTTTTCATTGTTTAGTTAATGCTTCAAAACTGAGTTGCCTAAGTAGATTTTTTTTTCTCTTAACATACAAAAATATCTGCCAAGAAAAAAATGGTGTGTGTGTTAAGTCATGGTCATGTATTACATACTTTGATAACATTAATAACAGTATGCAAAACTATATCCTATTCATAACAATAGTTTGAATAGTCAAACTGGGTAAAACGTTCATTAGCTTTGTTATTTGTTTTTAAATAAAAACTCATCTTTGTGCCAGACAAGTATTGAAAACATATATTCAAATAAAGGTACATATGCGTTTTAGGGAATTACACTTATTTGTTGCGATTATGAAAGATGGTTGACATGAGATTGTAATTGTAGATGCAGATTCCATCGAGGAGGAGGCCGAGTTTAACTGGGAGGAGTACATAGAGGAGAAGGGTGGGAGTGCTGCCCCCCACACCAACTTCAAACATGTAAGACAGACTACCATTTCACTACCACTGCACCTTTAAACAACCCCCATGGCTCCCGACAATATGCAATCCTTTAATGACATATTGAAAAGAGTAAGGCTTTGGTAGGGCTGAGATAATGCTGTGACAACGGCTCTGATTGGCTCTGCCTCCTTATGACACAACTTGTCTAACAAACCTTGCCAGTTTTATCTGACGCCTCAGCACACTTATTGTTCGTTACTGATGCATGAATAAAACAATAAAAAAGGCAAAAAGGGAAAATATATACATAATATAATTTATACATTTATATTCATGCATTTCAACTTATATTTTAGGAAAAGTGATTTACATACAATGGCTATGACAAATGACAATCTAAAACACTACTCCACCATTTTATCATTTTATATGTTATCTGATTAAAAAAAATGTTACACAGCATTGCTTCCATTACCTTGTTACATCAGAGGACAGGAGCAGATGGGAGAGGGCACTGATGATGCAAGACTTTATCCACCTCTGCTTCCTGTGTGACCCATGGAGCCTCTCTCTGCTCCCGAGTCCAAATGTGTGGAGGACTTTAATTCAAGATTTAAACAAGTGTGTCAGTATTTCAGCTCCTTACATCAGTCTGAAGTGATGAATGTAATGAGGTTAAAAGATATGTTTTATGAAAGCCCCAATGTCAGACAAACTCATTGTGCAGTGCTTTGAGCAACTGTGGCCTCTCGGGAAGCCAAATTGCTTTGTTAGTAAGTGGATTGAGTCACTGGCAAACGGACCATGAATTCCCCAGAAAATGTGATTCAGTAAAGTGCAGCCCTCTCTCTCACTGGACAAATTGAAGCAGTGATTTCTTTCTGGCCCAATACACGCAGAGGCTGAGGCTAACCCTAACTGTTGCACCGCCTCTTACATAAGCAGCCCAGAGTGATACAGCACGTTTGCATTGTTGTAGCAGGAAATCACAGGGCCATTTGCTTTGTGTTTATTTCTAAGATGTTGACCCTTTCCACGCAGTTGTGTGCGTGCATGTTCAATGTGAACATCCTGTTGGTCTCTGAAGTGACCTATATGGCTGCCTGTGGCTATGGTGGGAATGCGCTATCCATTTCAAATAGAACCATAGTTCATGTATTCTCCAACATTCCACATAGCCCCACGGATTAAACCCAGTATAAACCCATCTAGGCAACAGAAACAACACTGTAAGATTTGCCTTTCTACATCTTCAGGTGGAGATTAGTCTACAGAGCAGCTTCCAGCCAGGAATGAAGTTGGAAGTGGCCAATAAGAGTACCCCAGACACTTACTGGGTGGCGACCATCATTACCACATGTGGCCAGTTGCTGCTCCTGCGTTACAGTGGCTACGGAGAGGACCGAAAGGCAGACTTTTGGTGTGATGTCATGACTGCGGAGCTACACCCAGTGGGCTGGTGTGCACAGAACAACAAGACCCTTATACCCCCGGAAGGTAACTGTTGTCTGAAAGATGAAATAATGGTCGTATATAAAAAATAATAATTAATGCGAGGCTCTCAAAACCAATTTCAACAATAATTAGACATTGCAGATAACGTACTCCTATGTTATAGCTTTGATCATTTGGATTTCACTTAATTTGGGGTAAAAAGAAATTATGCTACACTATGTACTTCTTTGTGCTCTTTAAATACTATTTTATCTAGGTTAGGCAAACATAATGCATTGTATAGTAAGTTTCCCTGCCTAATGGTTGGTGATAAAGGTAAAAATGTCCACACACACACAGAACTTGGCATATGACGTCTTTGAAGAATGCTTTCCAGAAATTTGTGGAAGGACTGGTTTGAAACCTGGAGTCTTTTCTCTGGTAGTCAGGGCTAAAATCTGGCTAAATGAGGCCTACAAGTAAATAGGATCTTATTCTGACTTTATCTAATAAGTTAAACATTAAAATCTTGATTCAATCATTGTGAAACTCAGATATAGTGCCATGGTGGGTACTAAAAACATCTGGATACTGTGCAGCCTGGCAATCATCTAGTTCTGATTGTTTCCATTCTTGAATCAGTTTTTCTTAAAAAAAACAGTTTTTGTAAAATAAAAATATAGATATACCACAGATACTGCCTGATAGCCTTACAGTGACTCATCCACACTATGGCTGTACAAAGTATTTATTTTTCTTGACACTTCTTCACTGATGGATGGATAGTGTGTGTCTTGGTTGTTGTGGAGATGACCTGGATCTTTTTTCCTGCGACTTGTTTGTCCTTGTGCTCACATATCCTTCTCAATCATTGATGGTATTTTTAACCACTTTCTTGTTTGAGATTCAGTAAGTAAGTAATGGTCATATTATTTGTTTGCATTGCATTTTTGTGTGTTGTATTTTATTGCATTTCATCTGTGTGCAGTCTTTTGTTATATAATAATTATGAGTTATCAGTTAGTTAAAGATGATTAATTTTCCCATCTTTGAGTAAAAGTGGCCTTTGTATTCCTGTTTTGTTTTTTTTGGGGTTTTTTTTTAATAATTGCAGCTTTTCCAACTAATTAAGTGTAGTGTGACGCAATATGATATTTGTGGACCATTGCATTGGGCTTGTAAGTTTTGTACAGCATCTAAACTGTTTTTGAACTTAGAGTTTTATACAGTGTATCCAACCCTAAGTTCAAAAACAGTTTGAACTATGAACTATGCAATGCCAGCTGTGTAGTATACAGCTGGCATTGTTGCATAGTTCATGATGCAAATTGTTCAGATACTGGTGAAAGATTGGGAACAAAGTTATTGCTACTTCATTTCAAAGATTTGCATAATTTGCAATAACTTTCTGTAAGACCTAACAGCCAGGCAATGTGTATTTTTAATGTGTTACTATTAGCTTTTTTATTTGTTTAATTTTGTGTATTCTTTTCTCAGATAACATTTACCTGAGAAAAGGTAAGCAGCTTTGACAATGACTCACAAATTTCGCAGCACTGCTAATGACTTTAAATTACACCATGTTAATATAATAGGCCTTCATCGTGCCTCCTCATGCTCCCTTCTTCACCTCTGAACAGGAAGTGACCTCACAGTTGTGACCATGTGCCGCCTTATGCTGCATGTGACTCACTGAAACACTTTCACTGAACTGCGCTCCTAAGATAACTCTTGTGCACCGACAAATGTAATGTCCTGATAAAAAACATCTCCTGTAGTGTGAGATAAGCAAACGGCAAAAGTCACACACAGTTAACAGCAGAAAATCATGAGTGTAGTATTTTTATTTTACTCTATGATCAGTATCCACAACTGACAAGGAACTTTTCAGATATTAATGATTGATGTTGCATTTTTAAATTATTTTTCTTTGTCATACTTGATTGGTTTATTTTATTACTAATAATAGTTTTGTAATATTTGTAGTTCAGTCAACGTTGTGAGTCATAACAAAGCAAGTGTTGCACATTATTCATTTAAAAAGAAACTGGTGATACATTTCCAAAGAAATCTTCTCAGTGATTAAGATTGCATCTTTTTACAAGCACAGACCTCACATATTTCCTGCAGTGGAGAGCAGAGGAATCTGATGACTCACAAAAACAAACAGGGCTAAATCTCTCATCGAACTTGCACAGTCACCGTTGCCTCCCACAGCCCTTCTGAGCTCCTTCACTTCCATGGCCCTCCTGCTAAGTGATGTATTCAGCAAGCTTGTGTGCTCTTAATAACAGCCCCAGTATTTACTGTGTCTGCATCACATTTCATCTATGTCATCTGATTAATACTAAGCATTGTTGAAATTTCAAGCTAAACCATAGAAAAGCAGTAAGGTGCAGTCAGTAAGACGAAATGAATACTTTAAAATTGCAAAAATCTCTCTGTACTTGTCGAACTACTTACTACTGTCGAAATAATGCTCCTCATCCTCATACACATTAATTCAGTGCATTTTCTCAGTGCCTCTTCATAAAAATGTATAAAATATATTATTTGTAGATTTTTTCGAGTGCTTTGTCTTTTTTATCATCAGGACAACAAATCTTGTGCACAAGTGAGCAAGTTAAACCAACCCAAGCTGAAGCGGGGCGTGCCTGTGGCCGCACATTTACTACAAGAAATATAGGCTATATGTGAAAACCAGTAATGTGACAGTTTTCACTTCAGTTTTAGCTGGGGCTTTTTACAGCTAAAGGAATAATTACAAGTAAACACCTTAATGACACCGCATGTTACTGTAGGAAAGGGTTTACTGTATTTAGAATGTTATTTTTCTGTATGATTTTGCTAAAAATATTTCCCCCCACCTGAAACTTAAAAAAAAAATACTTTTTCTGGTGAAGGGTGCGCCACTTGCTTGTCTCCATGGAGATGTTATTGTTTTGCCTGGAATGTAACACAGTATGGCATTAATCTATATTGTACCTTTTAATATGGGTGGTCTCAGTTGTACAATGTGTCCCTTAACATTTAGGTCTGTCTATCTCATATTATGTACTTGGTCCTAAAAGTAAGTTTTACTCCTGATCACAAGTTTGGTCATGTGGTGTAGGTGCTGCTGGCTGCACAGATCCTGACAGAGCTCATTTGCATAATGAATTCACCACACTGCTTCCTGTCGAAGTCTGCTGCAAATGACACTGCGTCGTGTCTGATACAAGTCAAGTGTTTGTGCACGATAGCTTTAATAGATGTGATCCAGGCTGTGACTATATGACCTGTGGGCATGTGGCGTTATTCCCAATACTGTTTTGAGTAACAACTAAGATATTATTGTTTAAATGTATCCTGTTGGTGTTATATTAGTAATTATTCTGAATACTGCACTGCTAATCAACCATAACTACATGCAAAAAAATAGGTTCAAAAAGGCTTGTCAGGCAGACCTATATAAAGCTATACATTATGAATTTGCTGGGGACCTTAGATTGCTTAGGGTCTGTGGTCGAAGGGGGTGAGAGTGTTGCTGCCTGAAAATTGGTCTCCAAGGTTAATTAAGCTCTTATTGCTATGTGAAAATCAAGCCTTTAAGGGCTGTGTCATCTTCTTCCAGCAAATGAATAAAGGAAAGCCCTAGGTAATACACCTGTGGAGAAAGTTAGGAGAAAACAGCAGAACACAGAGGAGCGAGGTGGAAGGTCAATGTTTTGGCTTCAACCCTGAACCACTTCATGACTAATCTGAGTAGGATCTGTAAAAATAGTTCATCTATTTCTGCTGGAGTCTGTGAGCTGTATCTTTTCGCAATCATCCAGCTAAAAGCAGCAAGAAAAATAGACTCACAGGAAAACACTATTATTAACATGTTTTTTAAAAAAAATGTTTCTTACGGGAAGACTTTACATGGCCCAGTGCTGGTAATTCAGTTTATTTGCCTGAAAAGTCCAGCTGTTGATAGATGCTTCAGGCCTTTTGAGGCATCTCCCTGAAAGGATTTATCAGGACTTATCAGTATGTGCAATATTTAAACTATGGGCTAAGTTATTAAAGGTGTTCACTGACTGTGACTATTCACAAGTTCTACACTCATTATATCCTTCATTACTGTAGTTATATAGCTAGTATGTTGCGTTTGTAAATAGTATCTTGATAATGGCAATGGGAAGCACATGTTTTTTCAAGAAATTAAATTATACCAAATTATTGAATAATCACAATATATTTCAGACTTTTATCTTGCTGTGTTTTTTTTTATTTGTCTCATATAGTAGGTCACCTGCTACAGCAGCCATTATATTGCCATTCACTGTCACTCTGCCTTCATCATACTCATCTTTGCTGCATGGAACATGTATTTCCATATTATATAGTCATTTAACAAATGTGACTTTGACTGTGTGTCAATGACTCCAACAAGTGTCTGTCTGTGAGTTTGTGTGTGAGTTTGTGTGCATTTGTATGTGAGTGTTTTTTGTTGTGTATATTGCTGACTTGCAGAGAAAACCTGCAGTGAAGGCCACTCAGCACATTTGCCTCAGAACAGACTAGAGCAGAATATTTTTGAAAAGGAGGAAAGATAACAAGGAGAGGCTGTTAAACTGGATTGTATGCTGTCTCTTTGTTGGTATTTTATCAGCACTGAAAAAATGTTGAATGAGGAAGATAATATGGAACTATTTCTTTTAGTAATTTGGTTTTGTCCTTTTTGTGTTTCTTCAACTTTTCAGTTAAATGACTAATCTACTGTAACTCTTTTAAATCAAAACCTTAGCATCCTGATGGTAAAAATACAATACAATCTGTTAGTAAGATCCAAGCAGTCCAAGCATAGCATTCAAGCTCTGCATGAAGTGGAAGGAGTTAAGTTAAATGAAGAATGTTGGAATGATGAGTCTTATGAATCTTATACTTGTTTTGACCCTCAGTTTCAAAGTCAATCAATATGTTAAAAGACTATCCTTTTGCTTATTTATTGTGCTCTCCCTCTTTTTTAGCCATTAAAGAGAAGTACAGTGACTGGACTGAGTTTCTCATTCAGGATCTAACAGGCTCTAGGACGGCACCAGCCAACCTGCTGGAGGGGGTCAGTATCCAA
>JACM01049799.1:0-11898 GCA_000787095.1 Periophthalmodon schlosseri | reverse complement strand
TAATAATTATTATTATCATCATCATCATACATGCATTTTATAAAATGTATTAGCACATATAGCAATAATCAGTCCTTACATGTTTACTCCAGGCATTCCAGGACCCATGTTGTTATGAGGAGGCCTCATTCCACCACCAAAGTTCTAGGAAACAAAGCATATGCAAGTTTTACCACTCAATAGAGCATCCTTAACTTTGACTTTGTATCTACCTGTGGGCCAGGTCCCATTGGCCCCATGCCTCTAGGCCCACTCATTCTCTGCATTGGACCTAGATTAGGATGTCCTACAAAAAAAACAGTTTCACATCAAGTAAAGTCTAAAAATATAATAAATATTTTAAAATATAGGCATAAATTTGCTTATAACACCACCTTGTGGTCGAGTGGGGTCCATATTGGGCAGCATAGGATGAGGGCCTGGTCCTCCACCTGGTGGCTGGAAAGGAAATAAAATATTAACACAAATATGTGGAATAAATATGGATGTGTGTGTATGTATGTGTATACTGGTTACCTGGTTGCCAAGTCTAATAGGTGGACCTCTTGGGCCTCCAGCAAATCGTGGGGACATGAAAGACTAAAAAGGCAAACACAGATTAATTGGACAAGAAAAAAATGTATTTTGGGTCTAAAATGTAACAGCTTCTGAATGTTTGAGTGGATACAGCGCCAAGCATTAAGCTCAGACATGCCATAGCAAGAAGCATCAGCACAGAGAACAGAATTCCCAAATGACAGCATCCAGACAGCGAGAGGGATAGGGAGCATTACCTGACTGTGAGGTCCCATCATACTGTTAGGGGGAGGAGGCTGAGGGTGAGGAGAGCCCTGGGGACCAGGAGGACCCTGCAGCATCGCAAAAAGGAAGCAGCAGTCGAAGATTGAGGAGGGAGAGGGGAGTGAGAGGGAGACAGCAGAGATGTGAGAGAGAGGCAGGGTTACTGCTGGGCAGAGGACAGTCGGTGTGCCAAGAACCAAAGCCGTAAAATGTACAAAATTAAGATGCTTATTTTAATGTCTCAAATGAAGCAAGAAATACTAAGCAAAGAAAGCAAGCAAATGACTTGAATGTGAGGAGAGATTGGGAGGTGGAGGATGTATGCTCTTTTGCCTGTCAGTCAAGACATTAAGAAGCTTGCTGCATGCAGCATGTTATCAGAGCTAATTTTCTCTGAATTAACAGCATCAATTAAGCTCTGAGCAATTAGCTTCACAACAACACTAAACACTGCACTGAGCTGCTAATGTTACTGATCTGACAGATAGTAGTCTTATTGAACGTTATCCACTACACTGTTCAGAGTGCCATTATCAGTGCAATAATGTCTCGCCTTAGACACTGTATTGAGATAACCAGGATGAGAAACAGAACTTTTAGGTCTCCCTCTTAGAGGTAGCTCCAAACTGTAGCCAACTGTTTATTCTCAGGAGATATTGATTTACAGTAGGTGCTGCACCTTTCGATTTCTCCATTAGGGAAAATGGGCAGGCCACGCCTGCCTGTTTACATTGTTAGTGGAGCCCAGGCACATCCAGTAACTGTAATGTTTACCATTATTTACAAAGCAAAGTAAATTATACCACTTTGCATCATTAGAACTGCTTGATTACTAATCAATATTTTTGTGCAAAAAGATCCAATTCTACAATGCAATCTAATATGATCTCATATTTACCCAACATTAGCACATTTTCAAAATGGGGGAGGTGGACTAACCTGGAAAAAGCCTGGTGGCATGGGTCCTCCTGGCATGCCCTCCCCTGGAGGAATCCCCCCCATTACAGGACTTGGGGCTGCAGCTGCGCTCTGAGAAAAATACAAAACAAAATCAATTTATATTTAGCAAAAGCCCCATATAAAAAATCTTCACAGATGAGCAAAAATAGACTTTTCATTTATTGCACCCTTTGTGTAGTATCAGAGACAGTGCAGAGACAAACTGTTGAGTGTAAGCCAATAAGAGGTGTCCATGCCCAGGTTTGTGAGCGTGACTGATCAAGAGTCCAGTGGATCAGATAAGCTGGGATTCACCGAGCCCATGGCTCTAAAGTGCTTGTGCACAGCAGGGGCTGCTGGGCCGATTTCCTGCTCAAACCGCAGCCCTAATTCACTAATGTGCCATTTGCTTCGGTCACACACTCCTAATTGAGAGTTTTTCTTCCCTGTTACTGGAGCTAATGTTTTTAGAGCAGCGGGGTTCATCTTTGAGAAAAAAAGTGCAGATAACCAACAGTTTGAACAAAAAATCTTTATTCTTTGTATACAATTGTCCATAAAACATATGTAAGGAGGGCAATACTACAACATTACATCAATCTAACATATATTTAAAACCATGTTTTAGCGCATATCTTAGTTCAGGTTTACCTATCAATTATAGTACAAATTACTGCAAAATCGCCCATAAAAGTACATAAATATAATTTTATACACTTATTTTAAAGTTAACAACATATCTTTTTTTAAACGTCTCTTTTACCGCAGCCTGAGATATACATCTATGTATCCAAAATAAAAATTTAGCATATCTTCAAAACACCACTCACAATATTAGCTATATTTTGATATATAGCCCGCCTCTAGTCTACAAACAGAAGTGGTCAATAATGATCACACGGGTATCGACTCCACCTTGCCTAATTATATCAGCTGCAACTGCAGAGCCTCTGTGAAATACCTCAGCAAAGAGAGAAGTGAGGCCAGAGGGAAAAGTGGGACAAACACCACAGGGACACAAGCACAAGACGCACAGTAAAGATGGGAGCAGACTGTATGTGCCACTTTAAACACTACACAAGTATAATGCCTATAGTTTTATTATTGCTAGAGTAGAGGACTGTTTCTGTGGGCATCAAATCTACCCACAATGCAAAGCATACCAAGATTGTGGTAGCCATAACCACAGCATGCATACATTTATTCATTTGTTTTCTTATCTCAGCCTGACATTCACAATAGTCATATGACCACCAATAAAAAGCCTCAGCTCATTCTCCGATGCTTTATTCTTTTAGTCAATGGAAGAAGCATTTAAATGCCTAAAACAAAAACAATGGCACACTATGAGGCTTAGGAGGGAATAAGACACAATGTGTAATACTTAAAGTGTTACATAGCCAGGGCAAAATGAACCTTACCACTAAAAGCAAAGAAATGCAGCCATAACATGATGAAGAAACTAACCCGTTTAACCAGAAGTGAACCGCCCAGACAAGTCATTCAGACACAAGCTAAGAATCAGGATCTGTTCCTTTGTGATATTACCATTATGGTAGGCACCATTTGTGCATGTATTTATTTTTGTTTGGGAAAATATCCAATTTACTTTTACTCAGCTATCAAACCTCTCAAAGATTTTGAATAGAAACACTAGTCCCTTGGAGAAATAACACAACCTTTTTTTGACCACACAAAAGTTAATTGCAGGCAGAATGTTTATCAAGTTTTGTATAAAAAGCATGCTAAACAGACTTGTGCATGGTGGCTTCACAGGCATGCTATGTGAGATCCTTATCACTGTAAGTCCACAGCTGTGCTCGCTGGACTACAGACTGATGCTGATCCCAATGAGCCGCGTCTGTCCATTCACTGTGCTACAGGGAAGGGGCAGATGTCTCAGCCCTGCCCCAGGCTCAGCTCCTTGTAGAGATCCTTTCTTCACTTCCCAGGGGACTGGCTTTAAGGCAGACACCCAACCAACACAACTTAATCCCACCACACACCCACCATGATTCAGCGTGTAAGTGTGCTGGTACCCTTAAGAACTCACAATTTGAGACGAACAAATTTTCCCTTAGACCGCTCTGGGGGGATGGGGGCTCTGGGGGGGTGACAAAGGGCCAGAGCGGTGGCGGATGTGCTCCATTTTTGTAAAACAAAAAGACTGAGGTGCAGGAGAAAGAAAAGCACAATGGAGAAGATGACCATAGAGCTGACTATAAAATTTTTTTTAAAAAATTTAAAAAGAGAGAGAATCAAGGGGAAAATCTAGATTTCTACAATCTGAAATTATGAGGGGACTGATCTGAAGTGAGGACCACCCAACAGTGAATCAGTGACCTGGGCAGGATTTCTACAGCTTCACTTTTTCCAATGAAACCAGTGCTCAAAGAAACTAGTCCCCATGTTCAGCTTGTAAATGTTTAACCATCAATCAACATCATAAACCTACAATGGCTCTTGACTGGATGCTCCTCTCTCTCCTCCCCCCCTCTCTCCTCTTCTCTCCCCTCAGCTCGCCGCTGTAGATGCTGGCATATGCCACAGTGCCACTCCCCTTTCCTTTTCCAATCTGCCCTTCAGCTGCATGACAGCCATCAATCAGAGCAGACGCCATGGCGACGGGCCCCTGGGGGAGCGTTCGTCAGAGGCAGTGTGAATACACTGGGGCTTTACGACTGCTGCCGGCTAACAGAGCAGCCCTCACCTCCCCCACACCTTGACAAAGGCTAGGGTCCAAGGACTAGTACTGTCCACGCACATCCTCTTGACCCCAGCCACAAGGAGAGCATCAAGCTGTGAAAGGTGAGTCTCACACAAACCACCCTCTCTCCCCTTCATCAATGTGTTCCATTTAGCTAATTTAATAAACTTGTAGCTAATCCAGGGGGTGGAATTTAAAGTCTTCATCAGAAATGGCACCAATCCCACTTAAGGAGTGCTTGGAACACATATACCATCACACTTGACAGAGAATGCGCTGTCCAATGTGTGTATGAGGGAATGCACAAATGAAAGAGTAGTTACTAAAGGGCAGAGCCACGCTGCAGCCACTCTCCTGGATCCCAGGTCACCTGCTCGATCAGCAGGCCCGTTACCCTGGCAACCATATCTACCAAGAGCAGGACCAACGTCTCAGCGCTAACCTCTTCCTGTAGCACAACAACACTACACTGCAGTTGATAATAACAGAGGATTTTCACTGTTTTTACAGCAAAAAAGTATTATATCATTATACAGTTGAAAAACACCAAAAATCCTCTTTAGATGCAAAATACAGCAGACCTTCTTAGAGCAACATAAAAACTGACTTAACACAAACAAAACAGTAAAGCACCCCAACTTGATTCAAATTTTAAACAGCTGTCAACTTTTCAGTATTCAAAATATAGTATACACTAGATATAACAGACCCAGATACGTGGGACAAGACATTAGCCCGTGCAGTCTACAGAGGCTGAGCAGGGGAGCCCAGTTCTGAGTCAGGAGAACATGCTGACCTCAGCATCATTTCCCAGAAGCCCATAAAGCTTATTGTTGGGTGCATCATTCAGCCAACGTACAGTGCAGATGACTACTCATACATCTAAAAGAAAATAACTGAAATGACAGTGCCCTTTTATGTTAAATAACTGAAGGTGAGGCAGAATTTATCACATAATTCTAGATTGACCTTTAATATATTTCAGTCCAGTTACCTGCAAATCTATTGAATAAATCTTTGCAGGTTTAAGTGTAGATTTGTGATAATTTCACAAAACTTTCAATTTGACCAATTAGCTCTGCTATGGAGAAGGGGGGTTTGTGACCTTTTTAGTCTTAACAGAATATGTGGTATGTGCATCAGTAGAAAACTGGGCATACAGCATCAGTTCTTTTCGTATAGGCACTACTCACGTAATCATGGAAGGCTTTCGCTTCACTGGAGTGGTCACATGTCTCCCTCCTCTCCGGCGCAGCACAATATAAGTCCCAGAATACGCTGTGGACAAGACAGGTCAAGAAGCATGCAGAACCGCACAAATAACCTCCAGTCCTGTTTACAGAGAGAAGGCAACAGCATCACTTACCACCACCAGGAATGTAGAAATCCAGGAGGTTCACCAAGAGTTATGTTTTTCTCCCATCGGATCTATAAAAATAACAACAGAATTCACTTTATTATTTTGATTTATAAATTATGTTGCAGTAAAAGTAAACATGTTAACCTGTTACAATTAGACATGCTGAATTTAAATATATACATTTTGATTTTAGATATAGCCCAGAATACAAAATCAATTACCTCTGATAGAAAGGTCTGTGCAGACTTCTGTGCTCCTATGTGTAATAGATACTCATAGACATAGAGAGCCAACCTGTGTAAAAGTAATTTCCAGTTTAATAAGAAGAAAAACAAAAACGAAATAATTGTCTTTCTAAAGCAGTGGCTGACTCGGGTAGAGGCCCACAGAACAATGGCTGCCAGTAGCTTGTGCCAAAAATTTAATGGGGAGTAGGTACATACGCAAAAGCTAGGATAACAAAGAGATTTTTAACTCTACAAAGTGTATTGGTATCGAGCCATAAATGTGTAAAAATGATACTGAAACATACACTCGGGGCTTTGCATTTGCTAGGTACAGTATCCTGGTGGCACTGATGGGGCTGGGGGACATGAACGCAACAGAGAAAACAATGTAATGTGGTAGCAAGGCGATGTTATTGTTTTGTTCTTACTGTGTTCTGCTCTGAATAACCAACTACTTCAGCACAGTCGCCAAATAAAACAGTACAAATACACCCAAAACGATGATAAATGTGTTTAGGAAGAACATAAAGCCAACGGTAACCGTAGCGCAACACAGGGGAGGAATGGCGAGCAGACAAGGCGGTTCATTCAATTCCCTTCTTGGTGGAGGAAATCGCCTTCTGCTCGCCTGTCCAGCAAACAACGGAGAATGAGGGAGCAACTTACGACGTAGATAACACACAAAAATGAACGTTTTGAGCTTACTTTTCTCGTGCTTGGCCGTCCGATGGCACCGGGCTGCCTTTGCCTTTGGGGAACATTGTTTAATGTGGGAGGTCTTTCTCTTTTTCGCTATTTCATCTGTCAGATCATCGCGGCCGCACTCCAACCGCACTCCTCTTCAACTACGACTCAACCGAGCCTCGTCCGGAGAGGCGGGGGCCCCCCGGTCCCACCGGGGCCTCGCCCGGAGAGGCGGGGCCCCGCTGATGGACGCTCGCACCAGCCAATCATCAGCCTCCAAACATCTTAAGGTCTGCCTATTCATGCTTTCACTTTACGGCTTTGACGCTGATGCTTAATGAGCGTAATTTGGGCAGGAATCCACATTAATTGTAGCACTTGTTGAATATAAACGGGGTGTTTCACACTGCATGTTTAGTGCAATCGGTACACTTGATTGATTATAATGTAGGCCACATAAGGATAGATCAATCCATGGTTATGCCTGCATTTTATTAGAGGTGGCCATATTTTTTTGTTTTTAATTTAACGTTTGTGGTAAAACCAAAATTAAATAATTAAATTAAAAACAATAAAACATGCAAACGAAATGAATGAAATTACACTTAGATTATGAAATTAATTAATTTCTATTCTTAATTTTTGTTCTTGCCTCCATGTCACAGACACTGTTGCTGGGGTCTGCCTGAAAATGGCATCTGCGCACTTCAGAGAAATTCCACCTTAAAACTAAACATGACAGGGGTCGGCCTCCCCTCCTCCCCGTCGTTCAGCTCAGATGGTGGTGAGGCTTTAACAGTTGCGAGATTGTTGGGTGCGTGCGTGAGTTCATATGAGCAAAATGCACAGAATGCATAGAGCGACTGTCTGGCCCGCAGACTCCTTTTCTCCTGGCTGTTTTTATATTTTGTAGCAAACATACTGGACAACTCTTCTTGATCTCAGTTTTACCTTCTGCATCAACTTTTTGGGGTAAGGGAAGTGTATGGGTAAGCCTGTTGTGTATTTTGTTTGCTGCTTGTGTATTTTGTTTACCAGCCTATAGGCAATAGCAGACAGACACAATGACTTTGTACTTTGAATCTTTCAGTAACCTGCGTAAAATTCATTGAGAGTGTTGGTATTCCGTTCGTGTGGTCCATGTAAAGGTCACTACACCTGTCAGCAGTACAAGGAAAAACAGGTGACCCGTCAAAAAGAGAGGGGATCTCATGGGCTGCATGTGCGCCCCTCTAGGACAGAAGTTATGGCCAAACGCTTAGTTTTAGAGTTCGAGTTCCCAACTGATAGAACTCCTGTTCTTAAAATACTTTGTGCCTGAGCCTTGAAAAGAAAAGCAGTGACAACATTGACTAAAATACTCACTGTGTTAGATATATTTTATATAAAATTTAGTACTACTACTACTACTTTCACAGGCTTGAAGTTGTGCAGCTTTGTTGAGAAATTCAACTGAGAAGAGATTATTGAAAGCGTCTTAAATTGCACTGAGCCAGACTGGCACAGTACAATAAACATGCACAAGTAAGATGTAATTTTACAATTACAGCAGTTTTAATACAATGTTATATGTTATTTATATATTACTTTGTGTTATTACCTAAACTTTTGCTCCACATTTGTCAATATTAAGTAGTGCTTTGCAGGATGTCCTAGGAGTTGGGTGACAGCACACAAGAGAGCCAATAAGTGTTATTTTTCAAACAGTAGATCTCCAAGTAATTAATAGAGTAGAATATAAATCATTATAAAGTTTTCTAAGTACCTAAAGGTTTTGTTTTTTATACCTCAGCTCACCATGATGTCAAATGAAAAGGATGCAGAGAGACGTGAGAGTGCTGTGAGTGATGAAGTGTACAGAAACCCCACTGAAGTAAAGATGAGCCAGATTGTCCTGCCTTGCCACGCAAACCACCGCGGGGAGCTCAGTGTGGGGCAGCTGCTCAAGTGGATGGACTCCACTGCCTGTCTGTCAGGTCAGCACAGATACAAAATCACATGCAAATGTGAAGTTTGTGTTTGGATTTAGTAATTTGATAAAGATATCCATTAGTGATGTTTTTTTTTTTAAACAGCAAGATTATTTGTCATCATCCCACCATGAAACATGTTGCCTGGCTAAATTATTCAATAACTTCTTCTAGCGGAAAGACATGCTGGTTGTTCCTGTATCACTGCGTCTGTGGATGACATTCATTTTGAACACACCATTGGGTACAGTATTATAGCGCATGTTCCTTACTGACAGATTATGTTTAACACAAGATATGTTCAGCTAACTTGTGGGAGTCACTCTAGTCTAGGCTCTAAGCTATTGTTGCTAGTATAATCAAAGCAAGTGTTGACAGTGAAGACATGTGTTTTTCCCACAGTGTTGGAAAAGTCGTCAATATTATTGCAAAAGTCAACAGAGCCTTCACATCTAGTATGGAGGTAAATATTGCTCTACCTTTACACTGGTGAACTTTCACCTTGATTCAGACAAATGCTGTAAACGTGTTGTTTCTTGTAAAGGTTGGAATACTTGTCACTTGTGAAGACCTTTACACAGACAGACAGTGGAAGGTGTGCCATGCCTTTGCCACTTTTGTTGCCAGGCGAACTGAGGCTGGGAAGGTAAAATGGCACTTTATGCACAGTATTTAGAGTAATTTAGCCTTCCATTTCAAACATGTTATAGTTGTTGTTCACAGGTCCAGCTGAAGCAGGTGAGCCCGCACACACAATCGGAACAGATGGAGTACAGCCTGGCAGCCGAGCGCCGGAGGATGAGGCTCATACATGCTGAGATCATTACAGACCTACTGAGCAGTAGCACTTCTCAGCTGGGTACAGGCTTTATAACTCAGCATATGACGCTGTTATTGCACCACTTCAAATTAGATTTGGTTAAGCTCCTTGTTCTTATTTCCCTCCAGGGGAGTGCCAGGAGTACGAGGATGCTGTGCCAGCAGAGAGGACTCGAGTGGAGAGTGTGGAGCTGGTGCTACCTCCTCATGCAAACCATCAGGTCAGCACTTTCGGGGGCCAGATCATGGCCTGGATGGAGAATGTGGCCACCATTTCAGCATGGTAATAATCATGGTATTATTTCTCCCACTGGTTGATATGTCAAGTGAATAAAACTGAATATCTCTCTGTCGTGACATTTATTAGTTAACAACAACAACAACAGGCCAAATTTGCATGGGCCTAAGCAAAACTGCAGTTCTGACAATTAAACAGTTTGAGTTTACATATGTTAAACCAGATGCATGTGCCCGAGTGAACATTTAGTTAGTAATAATTAGTTCTAATAATGTTTTTGTGTTTATTATTTATTTTAGCCGCTTATGTAACGCTCACCCAACTCTCAGGACTATTGATATGTTTCATTTTCGGGGCCCTTCACACATTGGGGATCGATTGGTGCTAAAAGCCATTGTAAATAATGCCTTTAAGCACAGGTGAGTTTAACTTTTAATTTCTGTATTTTCTTTAAAAACATCAACAGTTGTTCAGTTTACATATGATTTTATTGTTATTGCAGCATGGAGGTGGGAGTATGTGCAGAGGCCTACCAGGGCGGAGAGCCCTTGCGTCATATAAACAGCGCTTTTATGACATTTGAAGTGTTAGACAGTGATCGGAAACCACAAACTCTTCCACGAATACGTCCTGAACCCGTGGTGAGTTTTGTGAAAAATAAAACTCCACTTTTGTCTTGTTTCAAAATATACTGATGAAATATGAGTAGTTTTATTTGTCTGTTTGAACAGGACGGGATAAGACGCTATAAGGAAGCCATTGCTAGAAAGAAGATTCGGCTTGACAGGTGGTATTTGTTTTGAATATTATATTATTCATAATGTATACAAATATTTTTCATATTTAAATCTAAATTTGTCTGCTTACGATGATTAATTATCTGTGCAGGAAATACATTATCTCCTGTAAGCAAAATGAAGTTCCTCTATCCGTTCCGTGGGATCCAAGTAACCAGGTATTTCAGAGTTTATTTGTTTTATTATTAATATTGTTGCTGGTTTATGATTATATTTAATGTAATTCTAATTTATAGATGTACCTGAGCTACAATAATGTATCAGCGCTGAAACTAATGGATGCCAGAAACAGCTGGGTTTTAACTTCTGAGAAAAACAAGGTTAGAAATATGAAAGTTTTCTTCTGCGTGCATGCTTATATTCAAAGCACAACAGACATCTCTTACATGTTTTAGCTATTGTCCTGTGGGAAAAAATGCCTTGATTCACATGTTGGACTATGCATCTTAGGTCAGGTTGTACACACGGGAGGAAAACCAGAGGCTACTCTTCAAGGTGGAGATGCATGTGTGCGTTCCAGCAGAACAGACGTTTCATCTACTGTCTGACCTAACCAGGAGAAAACAGTGGGACCAACACTACAAGTATGAACTGCAATTAGTCATTAACATTTTACAATCTATATTTGACTGTATTGGTACTTAATATTTCAGAGAGTGTGAGGTGATAATGCAGGCAGATGAGGACGACACCATATATCGCGTAACTACCCCATCAGTCAGTAAACGAGACAAAGGCACGGAGTTCATACTGCTGGCATCTCGGAGGAAGCCTTGTGATGCCAGGTGCTCAATCATACTTAGACATCCGAAACACAAAATGTAAATGTATGACTTCACATGTGATGTTGCCCTGGCTGCAAACTTTTTCCCAAAAATAACTACCTTTGTTCCTTAGGGACCCTTATTTGATTGCATTGCGTTCTGTCACTTTGCCCACTCACCCTCCCACTGAGGAGTACACCAGGGGAGAGGTGCTCTGTGCTGGCTTTACCATATTGGAAGAGTGCAGTTCTGTCTCCAAGGTTGGCCAAATTCACACTTCATACAAACATGATCCACCCATCTTCTTATCACTATATTATATAAGGCTATTATGGACTGATACATTGATTGACTGATTGATAGACTGCTCTGTTTTTGTTTCAGATCACATACTACAATGAGGCCACACCAGGAATCCTACCCTACATCTCCACGGACATTGCTGGACTTTCCTCCAGTTTTTACAGTGCGTTTTCAGCTTGTAGTCTCTTTCTGGAAGCCAACAAACACAGTCAGACAGCTTAAACTTCCTCTAGACAGCAATGTGAATGCTGCGTCTCCTCTGAACTGTACAAAAATGTAATATAGTAAGCAGTATGAAGCAATACCGAAT
>JACM01075107.1:0-12931 GCA_000787095.1 Periophthalmodon schlosseri | reverse complement strand
TAATTTCTTACTTGTTCTCTCCAAGACTTTGGATGTGAGTCAAAAGGTGCATTTTAAATGTGTATCGTTTCTTAAAAGATTTCCCACACTAAAAAAAAAGATGTATCATTAAATCATTATTGGAAATGTTAAGTTAAGTCTTAAACACGGACCTTGTCACACATGTGAGGCTTCTCAGAGCTATGAGTCTTCATGTGCTGGGTCAGTCTCTTTTGCAGTGGATAAACCTTGTGACAGATAGGGCAGGGGAACTCTGATGTTTTTGAACCCTGTCAAAGTGTGATTTTTAATAAACATTTCCAAATTTAAAAGCAACAAAAGGTTCTGACCCTGAACCAAAACAAAACAACGTTACCATATCTGGTTTCTTTTTTCTGTTAAAAGAACAAAAGAGATAAAATGCAATTAGGGCGAAAATTTTGTGTGTAAAATGTAACAATGTATTGTTGCAGAAACAATTACACTTTTCTGTGGACAGCTGCATGGCGAAGCACATCCTTCTTGTAGACACTTGTATAATCACACTCGTCACACTTGAAGGGCTTTGTACCTTCATGATTAAACATGTGTTCCTGCAATATTAAAGTGTTATACACTGTAGAAAAAATTCAGAATATCTCAGGAAAGTAATGGCGGACCTTCAGAGATGTCCACCGTTTGCAATGGTAGTTGCATTGGAGACATTTGAACAGTTCAGGATCATTGCCTTCATGAGAGTCTACATGGAATCTCAAATCTTCTTGAGTGAGGAACCGTGAGCCACAAATCCAGCAGTTGTGAGGTCTCTGCAGTGGTTTTAAGGATTTATAGTACCGACTAAAGGGAAACAGAAACAGTGAAGATGTAGATGCTCCATAAAGTCAGAGTTAAAACGATAGCTTTTAAACTCACTTGCGATTAATATACTTCTTGTATTTCTTTCGTAGAAAGTGTTTTGAGGGTCGTCCTCGTTTCTTTGGAAGGAATTCCTCCCCAGGCTGTGAGATGGAGGAAGGATCTTTGTTCTCAGAATCCGACTGGCTTATGGCCATTTCTGCTGGATCTTCCGTAATCACTTCAGCAGGTCCATTGTCAACACCAGAGGAGCTAGCCTCTTCAGGGGCACTAGTGTCCATATTGCTTGACACATTAGCAATGCTGTCTGCTTCTGAAACAAATAGCAGAAAATAATGGAAAAAAACATAAATATATATTTAAGTTTAATGGATATAAGAAATCAAACCTTTACTATTACAGCCTTCCTCTGGCGGAGTGTACTTTCGTGGTCGTCCCACTTTGCGTTTGGGACGGCCCTCAGAGGAGGATTTTGGGTGTGTGGGCCTTTTAAGCAGAGCAGGTGGTCTTCCTTTGCAGTCTTCGTCAACTGGGTTATAGTCACTATCCTCTGAAAGACAATGCAATTTGTTAACGCACATGTGTTACATCTGGCAGCTCTGTCAGATCAAACTACCTTCAGAATCATCTATGGCGCCAGCATCCACAATGTCATCGTCCTCCTCCTCTGCAGGTTGGACCTGAGCCGCCTGCTCCTGCTTCGCCTTCATCTGCTCCACTCGCTCCAGCTCCGCCTGCCGTCGGGCCAATGTTTCACTTTTTGATGGCCGCCCGCGTTTACGCTTCTTTGGCGTATCTCCTTTACATCAAATATAGCAACACAACAATTATCATTATTTCATGTTTATAATAATCACTTGTATTTATATTACTATACATGCTTGATAAGCTTCTCAAAGTGCGACAGTGTAGGTAATTACTTATTACCTCCCTACACTGTGGTCTTAAGTTACTTCAGTAGCCAAAGCTGCCTTGGGGCTTACTGACAGATATGGCTGCTAATCTGTACTGGCCTCTTCAACTGCTACACTCTTTTAGTTGCACACCACATTATTCAAGTGTGTAGCCCACAGAACCCACAGTTGCAGCCACGATTAAATAACCTTCTGTTATATGACACTATTGTCACCCCAAACTTAATATTTTTTTTTTTACCTGCATTGTTGAAGTGCTTGTCCCGCATGTGGTTAATGAGTGTATTTCTGGACGTACTTTTGTATGGACACATTTTGCATTTAAACTGTTGTACAATCACAACTTCCATCATGTCTTCCAGGTTAAGTGACTGGTACCCTGAACCCTGTGCCATTGTGGATGTGTCTGTTTGCTGGGGTATCCCAGACTCATGCTGAGGTCCTTGGGTGCCCTGAGGTCCTTCTTGACTATATGAGCACTGAGGGGTGGGTTCAGGCTCTGTATGAGGGGTGTATGTGCAGCTGCTGCTGATGTAAGGTCCAGATTGGCTCTCGCTGCATTCAAGCGCCTCAGGAAGGCCACGGGAGCTGGCCGTGTCCGCCACAGGATGATCTGAAGAGGAGCTCTCGTCAGCATACAGAGAGGCCTCTGGGTCATTGCTGTTCTCAGTGTAACCGGAGTGCTGTGGTGGCTGCTGGGAGTGCTGGGGCTGGTCAGGGCCGTCCATTTGCTCATCATCATCATCATCTTCATCATCTCGAGACTGGTACCGAGAACAGCCAGGCTGCTCTGAATCCACAGACCCCACACCGTATTCAGCTCCATACTGCCGACTGGAAGGAGCCTTGTGGTCTGCACTGCTGTCAATGTAACTGCGCAAATGGGTTTGCTCCTGATAACCCTCACTGCATTCCACCACATAGTGACTACGGCTGGTGGGGTTTGAGTCAGCTCCACTGCATTCTACGTATCCAGGTAGGTCCTGGTCACTGTTATCTCCGCTGTAGTCAGGGAAACCAGACTGAGAGCGGGTCTGGTCCGGCTCCTGACCTGAACACCCTACATAGGACGAGGAGGACTCTCCAGTCTGATCAGGGCCATCTGTGCTGCATTCTATGTAAAGGGAGGGGTGGGAGTGTCCCGGCTGGTCTGGTTGACTGCTGCTGTCCTCTGGGTAGCTCGAGGGTCCAGGCTGGTCGTCTGGTTGGTCTGGCTCTAGGTTTCGCTGGAGGTCTCTCTGGTCCAAACATGTGGATGTAGGACCTTCACTGAGAGCTTCTATGGCTATGCGACCTGATAAGGCAGACGATGACATCTGGGCTGCCATAGGAGCACCTGATTAATTCACAAACATAAAACAATTTTGGATAATATGAATAATGAATAATAATTATGTAAATATATACTATAGGTTCCCTGAAAATGTCAAGTCTAAAGTCGATAACAGTAGGCAGAGGATTTATGGAAAAGATCAAAGTTCACACCATCATCTGGTCCTTGTAAAATTAAATACTGTGTTGTTTCTGCAGCACCATCTTCAGCACTGGTGACAGCGATGCAGCCTAAAAGCAAAAAGAATAAACTTTACATTTTGCTAGAGAAAGCATAAAATTTACATAAACGTATTTTATCCTCATACCATTCATAATGTCAGGGCCAATGGTGGACTCAATGATCTTGTCGATGGCAGAGCCCAGGTCTGATGAGGTAGAAGCAGTTGAATCTGAAACCATCATGGCTCCATCTGGGACAGCACTAGAGTGGACAAGAACCTGGGCCGACTCTGATACCAGCACAGACTGAGTGACTGTGGACACACTGGACACACTGGTGGACTGGGCGACCGACGAGGAGTCTGGGAGGTGCACTGACGACACACGGGCATCTGTGCTGGAGCTTGTCTCTGGTATAAATATCTTCACAAAACAATAATGACTTAACTCCTCAAAAATCACAGACATTGTGTGCAATACTTTTGATTTCCTATGAATCAGTTTCTTACCTCAAACCCCTCTGAGCTCTGACCCACATGACAGTCAGACTCTGGGGCAGGTGTGTGGGAGGCAGCAGCATCACTGCTGTCTGCAGACATGGCCTCTGATGACTCCATGCCCATGCCACTCTCAGAGGGCTCCTCCATCCCAGATGGTCCAGCATCACTACTGCTCTCCACCTCATTCTCCTCTGAATCCATCACTGTCAGAAACACCAAAAAGGACCTTATACTTATGTAGCAGACGTACCATTATGAATTGTCTATTTATTATCTACTATGCTTAGATCTGAGAAACGTTTTTAAAAGGTCCTATATTACAAAAAAATGACTCCTGTGAGCTTTAAGCCATGTTATAATGCTGTTACCTCCTCAAAAACATACCTTTTTTCTGGTGACACAATGGCGATTATCTTTGTTGGCGATTATCACGATTATATAAAACGTGCCACGAACGATTATTGTCAATGCTTTTTATCACGATAAATGATAATATTGTTTATCGTTCCATCCCTACTACCCTGTGATGTCATGAAATAGTAGTTTTCAAGCTAACAGCTACCTTTTACCTTTAGTTCAGTAGAAATGGGCAATTCCAGGGCTGAAATTTTCCAAATTATTCTAGTGAAGGTGTATGGAGTTTAAAAACACAGTGAAGCACTTCCTGTATTACCACAAGGTGGAAAAGAGTGTTTTCAGTTTGAGAGAAGAACTCATCCTAAATGTGCATGGTTTGTGTGTTAAACATGTGTGAATGAAACAAAAGTGAAACTCCAGGTCTGTGATGAGGAAACAACATTATAACATAGATCAGAAAATGGTGTAATATGGGGTGTTTAAGTTGTCCCACATCATCCTAATTAGATAGATGGTTGAGCCCATTTCAAAGATTGTTAAAAACAGTTTATGGAGCTGTGTTTTCCCATAGTGATGCGGTTTTGTGTTTCTTAGTTTGTAGCGTTGTTAATGGGAAAGTCTCATTCGGGCATTAACAACATAAAATGTGGCCAAGTGTTCACAGCACAGTCAACACAGTACAATGGAAACTGGTTTGTTGTTTTGTCTTTCGTGACAAATAAGGCTGAGGCTAGTGGTGGTAGATCCATGGTTAAAATGCTGAATGGGTGGTTGTTGTTGTGTTGTTGTTGTTAGCCTTTAAGCTAGCTGATGGCAGCTTTATTGTTTGCTACGGATACACGGACAGAACTCATACAACCAAAGAATAACACGACTTGAATTTAGGAGCTTGTTCAGTGCTGTTAACTGTAACCACATCAATACCAAACTACAGTGAGTGTGCTTGGAGAAAGGGGCCTAGCTGCCCTTCACCCTGCCTGCTCCGTGTCGCCATTTTACTCGGCTCCGTTTTCCACTCAGGCAATCTGAGAGTTCTACTGGGGACCTCAAGGGCCCGAGCGAGCTAACAGACCGCCCAAATACCGCCCCTGAAGAAAACTATTCATTATTCTCTCCGCGGCACAAGATGCACTGTTCTTTTATCTTACCGTGTATATAAAGCTCGGGTGATTCTTTACGCAGAAGGTTGAAATTCAGCGGTTGTCTGTATAAGAAAATACTTGCTTCTTTCTAGTCGGTCGCCATGAGTATCCCCTAGCTTCCTGTGCGTGTAGCCGGATCTTATTTATGTTTTTGTGTTTACATCGCTCAACTGTGGTTTATGTAAGGGTCTGTTTAAATAGAGAACTCCGAAGGACATCTCTGTAAACTTAGATAATTGATCCGGTTGTTAAAAGGGTTGTAATTGAAATTCAAACACACCAAAAGGACTATTGTTTTTAGTGGAAGGCGAATGACGCAATTGTTTGCGGAGTAATACTGTTTTGTCTACTCGTTGCAGGAATACTTGAGTCTGCTACTTGTCAGTCAATAAAATAAAGATAACTCGCTGATTAGGGTAATCTTTCTTTTAGGTACACTGCAAACAGAAAGGTTCGCTTGGTTGTGCACAATAGCCAACTTTGTACATAAAAGCTTGTTCGCAAAGAGCCCTCCTGGGATATTTGGACAGATTTGATGTATTTTATAACAGTATTTTCTAGCACTTTTTATCTTGAAAGTTAAATAGTACAACTCACGAACAATGAATAATGCAGAATTTTCTTTGAGTCAAAATGTATAGTAAAATGTAAGTAAAAACGTAGTGTTCTAGCTTAAGAAGAATCACTACAATCAAGGCTATGGAGGAGGTGAGACCAACAGGCTTACTGAAGAACTGACTTCCCTTTCTCCATGTGCAGAGATAAAATACTTACCTAACATGAGCAGCATCTCAAATTATGTATTACATTCCACATATTCATAACCTACATATATTAACCTAAAATGCAATGAAAAAGAAAGAAACAAGGCTTGTTAATGTAATTTCTTGTGTTCTGTGAGAGAGGCTGTGTTTAAGCTGGTCTGGCCACAGAAAAAGGTGTAATTGTTTCCACAAACCCTCAGTGTATGTAGTAGACAAGCCTATTGTAACATAAACCAATATTGAGAAATTTCACAGCGAACCTTCGACCAACAGAGGTCGCCATTTTCCAGAGAATATGAAAGATAATGTTTCATAGTTCATTTGAGTGAAAATTGGTTAAAATGACAAAATATCCACCAGATACAATCAACTACAAATGAAGTGTTAAATGGTCACGTATTTAGTAGAGATTTATATTGAATACAAGTGTCAAGCTGCTTCATTTGTTAAATGTTTATTGCAATGAAACTTTAACATTTCATAAAAAAACCTATGTCATAAATACATTTGAAGGAGACACACATTGTCATCCAGTGCAAGTAACAGGTATCTGCCAGAAATACACAAACAAACAAACAAACACAAGATGAAGGACACAATAAAATTAATCTTTCCCAGTTATAAATATTTCAATACTGTTTAGTCTGAACCCGGCAGACATTCTTAGTCAATCTGGACATGACCAGAAATTATAAATATAAATTAGACTAAATTTTAGTTTGTATTTTTTGTAGCCACATCCAATGACTTCACAGATTACCAGGTAGAAAAGGGAGGATTTGTAGAACTGAAAATCTGCTTCTTGTTCCAGTTCTAGTTTTGGCCACTAGGGGTGTTCACGTCCCAGAGGGCACACACGTCTTCAGGTGGTTACATTAATGGCATCACATTCTCCCAGTCTCCTACACATTGATGAAAAAGGCTTTGGCCACAGTGCTGACAGTATTTTTTAAGCCTCCCAGTTTTGTCTTGAGGGGCTTGGGCACTGGAGCAGGTCATACTTCACATAACCAACGCGGTCCACCTGTCTCCTTGAGTTCATGCGCCAGTAGAAACTTTCGCGGCAGAAATAGAAATGACCTAAGAGAAAAACAAAACAAATTTGTAATTTCTCAATGACAAATGAAACATATAATAATCATTTAGCCAAAGGGTAACAATGTACCTTTGTAGAGGAAAACATCATGTGCGTCATTGGGAACACCACCGAAAACTGAGTCTATGTAACGTGGGTATCCTTTGTCAATCTTCTGGGCCTTAACGTCAAGCCTGGAACATACAGCAAACCATAACAGTTAATATATTTCCTCATTTTGGGATTATGGGTGCTATATAAGTTGTCCTTTCTTACCTCCAGAAGTTCTCTCCACTGAACAGCAGGACTTTGCCTTTACCCCTCTGCAGAGCACCTTCAACCTTCTGCACGCTGTTGGGGAGACCAAGTTTCTCCACACTTCGGGGGCCATGGGCATCCTTCCCGGTGTACACCCAGAACTGCCGACCTACGAAGAAATGTACATTTTTAGAACAATTCTTTTGCAAACCTTGAGATATTATTTATTTATAAGTGATTGCCTCTGTTGTACAATATCACATTTTATTGTGTACCTGAGAAGAAGTAGATTTTCTTGGTTAGAAGGTCCTCAAAGGCAGAATCAACAGAAGCTGGCAGTTTGGGCCATGTCTCAGACATAACAAATGGTCCCGTGAGCTTTTTTTGTTTACTGGACATTTTCCAATATTGTCTGCAAAGAAATACATTTCAATAACATTTGTAATGATTTTAATCTAGTATAAAATGTAGGAATAAGTAGAAGTTTTCTTACCCATTGCTGAAGAAATGCAGGTCTCCTTTGATCACAGTAATGGTGTCAAACTTGTTGAGCTTGCAGGCGTCCAGTGTGGGGTCCACCGTGGGAGTGGTGGTGAATGTTGGCTCTGTGGGCTCCTCTGTGCCCTCTGTCTCGTCTGTTTCGGCAGTGTCAGGGTAGTCTGTGGTGGTGGGAGTGGGCTGGAGAGTAGGTTCTGGGCCTATTCTGCTGCCTGAAGATGAAGCAATACACTTTGAGTTAAATAGTGTGTGACAAGTTATATTGGATTCGCATGTTTTCTAGAGCATACCATAGAGATACTGTATGCCTTCAATGTCATCTTCGTGCAGTGAGAAGTCCTCCACGTAGCTGTACATGGGGTACATGAGCGCCTCCCTGATATTGGAGTGATCCAGACCAAGAGCATGTCCAAACTCATGAGCTGCCACAAGGAACAAACTGTAACCTGTAACATAATAAAATCAAATTATATAAATAAAGTCCAAAAGTCCAGAATAAAAAACGGCATAATAAACATGCATTTTTGAAAAACCTTACCCTGGTCTGGACAGAATCCCCATTTCTGGTCCTGGTCATAGCTGGCTGTGGTAGCACACCACAGTTTACCATCAGTGCGCCCCTCACTCGTGCAAGAGTCGTACTCTTTTCCCAAAAACACAAACGGGAAGTGGCATGGCTCTCCTTCAGCATTTCCGCCTGTTACAGCGGTGTCTGCCAAAACAAAGACATATCAACATAAGCAACAAAACAACTGTGGCGGCACCCAACTGTGTTTACGAGTTGTGGTTTCTGAGGCTCACCACGACTGGGACAGAAGCCATATTTCTTGTCCTTGTCAAAGTTGTCAGTGGTTGCACACCAGCGGTACTCATCACTGCGCCCCTCTGTGGTACAACTGTTGTATTCTTTTCCCAAAAAGACAAAGGGGAAGACACACTGTTTCCCATCTGAATTTCCTCCAATTGTATACAGCACTGTCAAACAAAATGGTTTGTTTAGTTGAAAATTGGCATCTGAATAAATCCATATGAGCTCTATAACAGTGGAACAGAAGTCAGACTCACATTCACTTGGACAAAAGCCAAATTTCTTGTCCTTGTCATAGTCAGCCGTGGTGCTGCACCAGGGAAGATTGTCTGTCCGCCCCTCTGTGGTACAAGTGGTGTAGGATTTGCCCTCAAATATGAAGGGAAAATGGCACAAGGCGCCATTGGCATTCCCATAACTTGTCTTTACAACTAGAATGAAAACATTTGTAAATGTAGTTACTGAAACCAAAAGTAATTGGAGAGCCCTCTTTTTAAACTGAATGTCTAGCTCACTCACCTGCGCCTCTCCCCAGAGTCCAATGCTCATCATCATCAAAGTGCGCATCTCCCTGCAGGCCCTCACCCGGAGGATAGGCATGAGCCAGCAGGCCGTCCTTTCCATCAAAGGGGTATGGGTCTCCATGGTCTGTGCAATAACAGCCCCACAGTTACACTTATCCAAAAGAGCAGGGAATATGCTGTCTCATGGTAAACACTCACCCTTTTTCCCAAATGAGATCATGATATCGGCTGTTCCATCAAAGAGCCGTGTGAAGCTCAGGGGGGTCACTGCTTCCCAAACTTTAAAGGCTCTGGCAAAAGCATCATCGATCAGAGAGCTCTCCATGTCTGGGGAATAGTTCAGGATCCTGGAGGAAACAAGAGGAGATAATTTACTTTATAGTCAAATGATACGGCTTTCACTGAGATGCACCGTTCAATAATTGTCAGATATTAAAAGCTGTCATTATGCTGTGTAATACTGGCCTGTAAGTGATGTCATGATGGTCCCATTTCAGATCCCCATCAAAGGTCTTGTAGTTGGCAACATCAGGGACTCCACAGCGAGGTCTCTTCATGGCGTCCAGGGTGGCTGGGTCCAGCTCTCCTGTCTCCTCCAATCCCATCTGTCTCTGCATGCGCTTCAGAGCTTTAGACGCAGACACTACCGACTGAAAACCACTGCGCTGCACTGACTGGATGTAACCAAATCTCTGCAGGTAATTCTGGAGAAGGATATACAATTAGTTAATATTAAAAAAAAAAAACAGATTTGAGGAAAACAAAAGCTAACCTTATACTTTAGTTCTTATCTACACAAATTCTCTACTGTCCTTACCTCTGCCAGCTCCATATCTGTCACGTTTTTGACAATGTCTCCAGGGAAGGTCACAAACACAGACTTGAGGGGAATGGTCCATCCATTCTGCAGACAGACTCCCAACAGTACACACACAGCGAAAGCACGGCACCCCATGATGAGAGGTACAGGTCACTACTAAATGTTCAAAATTAGGATCTTCTTCAACTGTCTCCTGGGTTTGTTGTTGTTCTGCTTGAAATGGGGCTGTGGACCTTGTATTTATGCCACACAACATCTTAGTCACTTAACACCGCCTCCCTCAAACCTCAGCCCTCCCTCTACATCTGATTGTTTACACTTGCAAGGAAATTGGGGAATTTCCAAAATATCCACATTTAGCTGTACCAGGTAGTAAGTGTCACAGTTGATCTAACATCATTTCACACAGGAAGTTGTACAGCACCCATTTCACCATACATGGTAAATTGGTGCGGTTACATTAAATCTTTTAATGTGACATGCTTCTTTAAAAATAAATTCATAAAAAACATTTCATTTTTATGTCATTTATATTTTTAACCAAAACAATGATATCAAGTTATTATTGAAATCCCTCACTTAAACACACTGTCTTTCATAAGGTTGTAAAAAAAAATCTAAATCAATAACCATATACTAATCAATATTAAAACTAGAATCAAAACTAGATATTAATTTGTGCTGATAATGATTTTTTAAAAAAAAGCTTTGCAATGGTTGTTCTATCCATATCAGAACTAGTATAAGAACACACAGTATATAATATTGAAGAAACTTTATTCAAATTTTGTTTATTTATAGTCATTTATTTATTGTGTTTATAATTTATTATTTTGTATTTTTGTCCATATCAAATCATAGTGTTTTGTCATAGCATATCAGTATAGTGTGTAGAGGTTGAAATGTTATTTTAGTGACAACTCTAGGTCATTTATTAGTTTAATCAAGTTCCATAGTGATCATTAATGGTGTAATTGTCTGTTGTGTTATTGTGTTTGATTTTCTGCCAGACATCTTGTGTAAATAATGTGTGTAAATGTCCCATAACTTGCACGCAAACCATACAAGTGATTTGCAGAACTTCAGAGCCCTAACACAGTGGAAGTGACTGCTATGTTGATATTTTGAGGCGAGCTTCAGCCCCTCTGTGGGCTGTGACGCTAGAGCCAACACGCCCTGAGTCACTCTGACATGAAGCTGCACATCAGGGACTTTTTTACAATGAGCACACTGCTGACAGCTCCTCTTCAAACCCTAACATGGTCTGGAGGACTCATCTATAGCAGCAATGGACTCTATTCAACACCACTATTCAATGGTTTTAAAAAAATATTAGCATCAGGAAATTCCCCCATATAATTAGAGTTTGTGTACACAAAACAATAATATGGATAATAATATAATAATTATATAATATGGATACTAAAATGTTTTATCCTTGTATATTTCCTCCCATGGTGTCTACTCTTGCCTTTTAGTGTGCAGTACATTGAATATTTAGCATTGGTCTTCTTGCCAGACGCCCCCATGTTATTGCTATATAGATAAAGTAAATGCGAGTTAAAAATGTTTTATAATTGTATTGGTTTTAAGGGACCATCAATCTTTTATATTTTATTGACTTGCTTATGTTTGGATTAGGCCTAAATTTCTTTCATTGCCAGTAAACTAATATTGTTTTACAACATGCATATATTTACAGCAACTACTTCAAATACAATATTTAGTCTGTAAATTGGCATAAAAATACATCGGCTAGTGAATAATTAAGCTCAGTTGAGTGTTTTTCCATTGAGCACAAATGATGTTTATTCGCCCCAGATTAATGTCCTAATAAAGTCTGTTGTAATGTAATGGTGTAATGGGGTTTTGATGGAGATGTCGTACTTCCTTAAATCTGAATTTGTGGCTTCCCGTTGTGGTTATATTCTATCCCGTATCTGACAAAAACATCACTAATCGCTCTTGAAAAAAACACTGTGGGCTAATTTGACATGTTGTCATTCTTGGACCATTCACAGTGTGACCATAAAAATGTTCCTCTCATTTGTAGAGGGTAGCTTTTATTTATTGGTTACTACTTTGGTTGACCAAGATTACTATATGGACTCTCTAATAGTTTTATAATGCATAATACGGTGTTGACAAGTCTGCTGCTATTTTTAGAACACATTGTATTTGCATAAGCAGCTTTTATTTATGTCTTTTAGCAAGAGCCCGGAGTAGTTCCAGCCCACGTCTATATTATGGTCATATTTTCGGATAATGTTTCACTTTGCTCTTTCCATCTTCAAACACCAGCTCTCTTTCATTTCATGCTTTTTATACTTATTCAGACACAATCCTAAGGTTATGTATGTTTATTTTTGGCTGCTCTGAGGATCCCTCGGCGTCCTTTGAAAACATCTGTCTTTGATTTTATATGGCGTCAAAGCCTTAATGAATACGGCTCCATGCATTTTAACAAATGCCACATTTCATTTGCCCTCACTGCCTCACTCCCTGAAAGACGCCTGGCACAAGACCCTGAAAATACATGGACTTAAGTGGCATTCTTCACCCAGTACTATAGAGCCTGTTGGCACTGCTGGGTTGTTCTCCATTTCATTTTCACAGAGTTTGAAAGTAATTTCTTGAACCCACAAAATGTATGACTTGGAAGAGTTTTCTGGACATTTTCTAAATGAATCATTTACTTGAGTACATAATACAGTAGACATAGTGTTACAGTTGTGTTTCTATGAGGAATATGAGGAGTAGCAGTGACGTTACATCTGTCCTACTGGAACTATTTGTTATGTTTCACATGAAATAGTAGTATTACCCTCCTCTTTTTGAGTATCTGAACATTTTTGGTCATTCTAATAATAAAAAATACCACTATTCAACAAAACTGAACAAGCTATTTAACATATTTAGCTTTGTTTGGTTAGGAGAGTTGTT
>KN482851.1:32941-47172 GCA_000787095.1 Periophthalmodon schlosseri | reverse complement strand
CCAAAACATAAACAAACACTGAAGTCATGAGTCACAGAAGTTTGGAGATAATCGCCCGTTGTGTTGCCTTCATCCGAAATGTGGTTCTCGGGTTGGATTCGCTGTCCATGTGTGATCAATGTGTCTGTGAACCGAGACGGCTATTACTGTTTGTTCTCTGACACGAACGTTGGAGGTTCTATTCCCGCTCCCATCACTGCATTATCATTGTGTCCTGCGGCAAAATACTTAAAACGGTCTTGCCTTCGATGATTGTATTTGTTTTGCTTTTGCTCGGTCGGTGGTTTGATTCCCACCATCAAACCACTGAATCAAACCATTGCTTACTGCTGTTGTGTCCTTAAGCAAGGCACTTTACCCACCTCGCCTGCGCGTAAATGTGATGTGTATGTGATGTGTCAGTCTACCCCAGGGCAGGGAAGTACCTTGACCTTCCACCCTGCAGGGGATGAATGAAAATACACAAAATGGACAGTTGTGTTTGAGCATCTGTAAAAGTCTTTAATAAGATGAATGTATTATTAGTGCGTTGGGGGATCAGTAAAGTTAAACTCTATTTTATCCAGACTTAGGACTGGCACAAACACCGTAAGCTTGTCCCTTCTACTTGTATTGTTTACTATTTATGATCTACTTTGTTAAATTTGGGTTACAATATGCTATAATATATATGTTATAATGTTGTTTCGTCATCACAAACAGACCTCGAATTGTGTTTTGTTTCATTTGTACATGTTTGACACAGTTCCTGCATATTTAGGCTGAGTTCTCTCAAACTGAAAACACTCCGTTCCACCGTGTGATGTCATGTGGTAATACAGGAAGTGCACTGCGTTTTTAAACTCCATACACCTTCACTAGAATCATTTCAGCCCTGGAATTGCCAATCCCTACTAAACTAAAGGTAAAATGTTGCTGTTAACTTGAAAACTACAGCTTCACGACATCAAAAGGTGGAACAGAGCATTTCGAGCTTTGGAGATGTAGACAGACTAATAATAAATGATTACTCAAACATGTCGGAATGAAACAAAACACTACTCCAGGCATGTTTTTGATGAGGTAACACCATTATAAAAATGGCTGAAGGCTCACAAGAGTCAATTTTGCGCAATATAGGTACAATATAGGTTTATAGGTACATTTTATTATCCTCTTCTTCATTTTACTCATCCTTATGATAAAAAATAACACATAACACTTGTATAACGCTTTTCATGTCGCTCAAAGACACTTCACACACACACACACACACACACACGCCACTGTCCTGGGGCAATCTGTCAGGAGCAACGGGCGCCACGGCAGGGGCCCATCTTCTGATCTTGAGCTAGACTTGGTCGGGACTAACATAACTGGAGGAGTTTAGTTGTAAAATGATGTACCTCCGTGACTGCTCTTTAAATAACTAGTGGATTATGTTTTTAATTAAGCCACTACTGACCACCCCAGAGGTATTCGGCGCACTCTCTCGTACAAAATGAGAAAAGCACATGAGGCTAATGCTAATAAACAGTTAGCACAACAGAGTGTAACAGCGCCATCAGCGAATAGGCTATCATGTGCGCTTGACCGCCCGGGGGCCTCTTTGGCTGGTCAAACGCAGCCTAGCGAGAAGGTTAACTGGACGATATCTGTTGTTATTTTAGCATTGGCATCTGTTCCATTGCTTACATTAGCAGTTATGGAGAGCGCTGATATTAGTCATGGGCCTGGAGTTGTGTAATTCAGACTTACTAAAGCGTTGACTCCACAGCATGGTCTGTTTCCTCACACAGCCAGGACCTGATAGGGTAATGTGGGGTGTAATGACGGCCAATTACAAGGGATCACCAAACAGGACACACAAACACTGGAGCTGCAGCGGACAACGGCTTTGCACTGTTATTCTTGGCTTTATATGGAAGGTGGCGCAAAAATGTATGTGCTTTAACCCTACTTTTTAAATACTTTTTAGTTATTGTTTGGAGATCTGTTCATACTGTGGAGAATCTTTAAGTTAGAATATTATGCCTGTACTTCGGCGAGTGGTAAAGTGGAATAAACTTTCAGAAAGAGAACTGTGACGAGTCTCTAACTTGACAAGGTCATAGCAATGTTTACTAAAATGCACCATCTGAATACAGAGACAAAGCAAATAAGACATAAACATGAGATTTAACATTTACTCAGCATTTACTGCTTTACTATGAATACTGTCTCCACGGTTTGGTAACACAATGTAACTTTTCTGGTTGGAGGCTCCACCACCTTCTTGTTTCTATGGAGTAATGTTAAAACCTTGCCTAGAATGTCCCTCAGTATGGCATTTATGTATCTCCATGGAGAAAAGTTGGTGATGGTGGTGGTCACGTTGCCAAGATATAGGTCACATCTGTGGAAAGGCAAGCCCGCCCATTGTAAGAATCCATTTTTTCACTGTATTTTTAGGAGACAAAAACACCTGTTATTGGTGCAAGGTATAAGTTTAAGGCCATACTGTGGTACATTCGAGGCTTCCCCGTCACAAACATTCACCTTTAACAAATGCAATACTCCCCAAAAACAAGCAATATAGTGATACACTTGCAAATCGTTCTCAAAAACACAAAAACAGTCTCAAGAGCTTGGCAACACCTTAATAAAAACGCTACAAACAGGCGTGCGCGGACGTGAGCGTACGGTAATCACACTTCTTACCTGGTCTTACAGTGCTCCATTGTCCTTCCAGAGCCATGGCCAGCATCAGCCCGTGGACCACCCAAACCTCCTCCACGTTAGGGGCTGTTAGCGAGCCGTGCAGCCTGATCTGGAGCGGCGCTGGCGGGGTGTGAGATAGCGCGGTATGTGGCGAGTGCAGATAACCTCCAGCGAACTGCTCCAGTAATTGGCCCGGATGAATTGAGCAGCCGGAGAGATTTGCGCTGTGCAAATTGAATAACAGTTGTTTTCCTTTAGTAGATGTGGTAGATAATGATAGCACACGGTGACCCGAGCACGCACAGCACTGGTCTGTTCTGTGTACATGGGAATGGGGCGGTGATGTTTTACAGCAGGATTCTGTTGTGTGGGGCCAAGACTTGCTTCGATATCAGAAAAAGTGGAACCAAATAAATGAAGTTCAGAGGGTCTTTATAATTGTCCAGTGCACTGTGTAAATGTTCTGGTGGTGGGTTCGTCCAGTGCTTGTCTCTATGGAGATGTTATCGCTTTGTCTATAAGTTTCCAAAGTATGACATTAAATTTATCTGAAGACAAGCAGGAGATGCCACTAGGCCAAGTTACAGGTCACATCTGTGGAGAGGCGAGCCTGCTCTCAGTAAGAATGCATGTTTTTTCAAGTTTTGATAGAGTTATAAAAACATCTGTAATTTATTAGATGCAAAAAAGCTACATTTATTGCTATAGTGGGGAACATCGCCATGGAGACAAGTAGCAGAAAGGTTACACAGTGTACCTTTATTCACAGTGGAAGACAATAGAGCGGATATCTTACACATAAATGTTCGAAGTCCCATTTTTGATCTGGTGATTCGGCAAGTGTGAACATTTACGTTCTTTTTGTGTACTCGAATGGTTAGACCACATGTGTCAAACTCAAGGCCCGCGGGCCAAATGTGGCCCGCCATGTCATTTTATGTGGCCCGCGACAAGGTAAATTAAAATGTTTGGCTGTCTTAAAATGTCAGTTTATCAGGAGATACACAGTTACACAGTCATATTTTTTACATCTATGCAAATGGATACGTAATATTTGTAACTTGAATGAGTAATAAATACAGAAACAGTTAATTAACAAGTTTAAAAAGTAGTTACATTTATTTTACATTACATTTGGTTAGATTAAGTTACATTTATCTGGTTCTACAGTTACATCTGGTCCTTTGAGGGGAACCATTTTGCTGATGTGGCCCTCGGTGAAAATGAGTTTGACACCCCTGGGTTAGACCATCAGACCAAAGTTCATAGTTGTACGGTTTCATAATGGCAAATAGAGCACTTTGCCTTTATGTCTTAAAAAATGTAATTCGTTTGCAAAATTAAATGAATGCAAATGAATTACTCCATAAAACATTCTATATTTTGCACACACCCATTGTTAATAATATTCTCATTATGACACTGTAGCTTGCATATGCAAACACTCTCCCAGAACTTGGACCTCACATCCCAGCTTGCTAATTTGTGATGTTTATGACAGAAATGATCTGGAAACAAGTGAAAAATATTCCTCTTTCTCTTCGCTCATAAAGAAGGTTTTAAATCTGTCTACTGTTAACAGACTCAGCCACAACAGAGAGCCACTGCCCTGAGAACTGTCTCCCCTTCGTCAACACTTCATGTGCACTCAAGACTGCCCTGGCGTCACCAGTATCTATGGCCTTATTTGTAGCTCCGAGATTAACTCATTCAAATTCAACGCACATCACTGCAACCCATAAACAGAAACATATGAAGAAGTTACAGGGTGGATTTAGCTGTTAATGCCTCAAAATCTGACTTGAATTTGTTGGAACACAAAATGGGATAGATAGATGAAAGCCTCAGATGTTTAACAGGCAGTTTTACCGTCATTTAAATGGGCTTGACTTCATATACAGTAGTGGCGGTGCTGAGGGGCCACTGGCTAACATGTGGGCAACTGGATCCGGGTTGGAAAATGTGTAAAAGAAGATGAGAGGCGTGTGTGACGACATTACAGTAGATTACACTGGGATCACATGTGGATCACCCAGCGCGGTTACAGGAGTCGGACTGGTTCACAGCTCAAATGAAGCAACTATAAAAAAATATCTTTTCAATGCTTGGAAATTTCTATTGGTAATTTCTATTTTTACTAACTTTGTATTGTAAATTGTAATAAATCGTACAGCTGTAAGGGTGGTGGTTTAAAGTGCCCATATTACGCTGTTATGTTGTTTCCTCATCTAAAACATACCCAGAGTTGTGTTTTGTTTCATTCACAAAATACTCTTTTCCACCTTGTGATGTCATGTGGTAACACAGGAAGTGCTCCGCTGCGTTTTTTTAAACTGTATACACCTTCACTAGAATCATTTGGATGATTTCAGTCCTGGAATTTCAAATCTCTACCGAACAAAAGGAGCTGTTAACTTGAAAACTACCGCTTCATGACATCACAAGGTGAAACAGAGCATTTTGAGCTTTGGAGATGTAGACAGACTAATAAGAAAGGTTTATTAAAACACACGTGAATGAAACAAAACACAACTCCAGGTATGTTTTTGATGAGATAACGTTTAACATGGCCAAAAGCTCATACGAGTCCATTTTGCGTAACATAGGATCTTTAATCACAGTTCCAACCAGTGCATGCTGTTGTGTCCTTGCACAAGACACTTCACCCATCTTGCCAAAGTGCCTGAGTGAGTGATGGTCGTCGGCGTGGAACAAAGTAGCTGCCATCGCCACATCTTGGTCACTCAGCCCCATGGCACTTTTGGCTGCAGAAGTGTCTTACCAAGTCTTTGAAACTGACTGATCGACTGACTGCAAAGATGCAAATGATTCATTGCAACAAAAACAAAAACCTACTTCACAATGTCTTAATAATACTGTATTTTGGACAATATAAAGAAAACTGAATTATGTAATCAAACTGTCCTAAGGTGTGAACTGTCACCTGAGTGACATTTTGTCGTTCATGCCCTTAATGAGTCATCTGGTAGCTATTAGCATATCCTTTTTAGCCCTTTTGTTCAATGGACTTAGCTCAATGGACTTAACTAATAAAAGATAATGTAAACAACAAGGGTGTGTTAGTTTCAGTTTCGCCCCTCCCTTCATGTGGATATTTAAGACTGTGACTTACCAGAAGAACCCTGTCAGAACTGAAGAAGCTACTTGGATGAGCGTCGAAACTTAACAACCTCTGACAAGATTGGCTCTGTCGGTAGTCGGCTACTTCCAATTAGAGCAGCGGTGCCCAAACTTTTTTCACCGAGGGCCATATCTTGAAAACTATTTGACACGGAGGGCCACAGACCAGTGGTCAGTACATTGGATAATTCAGATGGTGCATTTAACATAGTTTTGGCATCATACTTTAAATAAGGCTTGAAACATTAATTTTAGGTCTGTATGACAATGCAGTGTGATGTTATTTAGGTTATAGTGGCAGGATTACTCAAATTTGCCCTAAAAAGTACAGATTATGATCAATTGGGCCAGTTCAACTGAAGGCCTGAGGACCAATAAAAATTTGTCTGAGAGCCGCATTTGGCCCCCTGGCCGTAGTTTGGACACCCCTGAATTAGAGGGTCAGTCTTGTAATGGTGACCCAATTATTTTTAGGTGTAGTTTATTTGAGTCAGTGGCGTTATTTAAATATTTATTAGCCTCCAAAATTAGCATTAGCATTAGCATTAGGATTTAGTGACTTGAGCGCCAATCTGCAAAAACCTCATTGCATTACACCGGAAATGGTCAGGCTCAGTGTCCCTCTGATTGGAACGAGCCGACTACCGTTGTGCACAGAGCCAATTTCATTTTCTTTTTACTATGGGCCCTACTTGGACATAAGTTTTATCCTTACACAACTTTAACCCAAGTTTTTAATCCAAACATGCAAAACAGATCCTTTAGCACAGGCTTGACCTTTGTTGTGAGCCAGTCCAGCGTCAGCATCTTATCTGTTTCAGTTTTACGCTCCACATCTGCCGAAGCTCTTTGTCAATCCCTCTACTGGAGCTACATCAATTAGCTCCCTTGTACCCATAAATCCTGCTCTTGCTAACACAGCTGATGCACCACTGACACACTCTGGTTTCAACTTCAGTGACCCCCGGTACTGCCTGTGAAGAAGGCACAGAACTGGCCCGGCAAGTATGTGCGGTCAGCTTCACAGAGAGGAAGGGGAGAGGAGGAAGAGGAGGAGGAGAGGAAAGAAACTTGCTTTTAATAAACAAGATAATAGCTGCCATACGCCCTCTCTCACCACCGCCGCGGCCTCTGCATTACTCGATGGCTAATGCTGCGCTAGCTTCTATAAAATCTAGACTCATTTTTGAAGAATGGGGCTGAATGAGTGTGAGAAAAAGAGAAGCAGAGGGATCTTCAAACTAACAATTAAGTGGCGTCAGGATGTTTATGGGCAGATTTAGTCGGAGCGGACAGGCCATAACTGGGCCTTATGGTGGCACTGGTTTAATGCGGACACGTTGGAGAGAGACTAAAGGGGTTTTGGGCAGGATTTTCCTTGTGGGCTTGAAAAGGAACTTTTTATATTAATGGTAATGGTTCAATTGAATGGCAATTGAACTTTTTATGGCATTAAAGCCTTGTTTTATTAGGCTATCATCGCCTGACATTTCATAACATGAGTGTAAAAATAATACAATGAAACTCTAAAAAAAAATGTTAATGAAATTAGAATTAGAAATTAGAAATGAAATCTAATACAAAATAAAGACAACATGTATGAAATAAAATTAATACAAAAAACAAAAACTCAAGGTGCAAGGTGAAGACTATTACTGTTTTAGCTCAGGTGTTTGATCATAAAGTCAAACTAATTCATAAATACATTGATATAGTGCAGTTCAGTTGTGTTCAATTGTTTACAACTATCCAGATATTTTATTTTAAATCATGTTTAGATGCACACCCAAAATCTCACCATTATCTGATTATTCAAATGTAAATAGTCACATCCAAGAGTAAGAGTATTTCCATTTTTTATGACCCTTTACAAGAAAAAAAAAAGCAAAAATAGCAAACTGCAATGTTAAATATAAAAAATATAAAACTTTACTCCACTTATCCGGTGTTTTTGATTGTCCGATTTTATTCGTGCATGTAAACACACACCACAAATCAGATCTATTTATTAAGTCATTTGATTATTGTAAATGACTTTGACCATGTAAACGTACCCAATATTATGCATGAGAAAGAGTTAGATGTAACTCTTCACAATTTCAAAATATATGTATAAAAAAAACAAACTGTACAAGGTTGAGTATGTTTTGCAAGCCTCTTCTCCACTAGATCCACACATTATTTAGTGGAACTGTTTCTTGTTTGGGGCCCTGTGGTGCATACAGTGCATGGCTCAGCTGCGTTAGGCCCCAAACAGACAGTTGTGGTTTTCCAAAAGGCCTGGCACACTTCACAGTATATACGCTCGTGTTTGTGTGAGCGTGCCCCAAAATACCCCAAAGATAATGCACATCCAATAAGTGCAAAAAAACACACAACTCACACAGCTCACACAGCTCACACAGCTCTGGCCTGATTCAAATTAGCAAAGAATTTCTTCATCAACATAACGAAGGGTGTGGAGACCAATGCAATCCTCAGTCGTTCTTCAACACAAAACTGTTTATTTTGTGATTTATTACTGAATAGGTTGTGACCCATACAAGGAAATGCTTTTGTTGTATGCTTATTGTTTGTTAAAGCCTTGATGGCCATTCAAAACAGTTGTTCCAAACTGCGTGGCCTTTGCTGTGAAACTTCTTTTGTTATAATATTCACAAAGATGCACAAAATTAACAATATTCTCCGAACGGCAGATCATGTATGACTCTCAGTTTGAAGCGCAAATTACAGAACAAATACATGACCTTGTTATTTCAGTGTTTTTAATTATAGCTTTTGTTTCACTCAGTGCTTTCGAATAATAACCTTACATTTAGATTGGAATATTTGCAAACAAAAACATCCAAAATTGTAAGATATGAACATATTATTATCTGGACAGAGAGAGATTACTATTAACGAAATACAAAATGAGTTATTATTGTGCTGTGTTTGTCTACTGAGATCTTCATGACCCCTGCTATTGTTTGTCTTAAGGTTACTCAAGTTTCAAGGCACCTTTAAGTCACAGCATTTTACATCAAGGAACCACTCACCCATTCATACACTTATGTGCGCAGACACTGGGGGCAAGGTGGTTTAAGTGTCTTGCTTAAGGACACAATGACAGCGATCTGGGAATCGCACCGCCAACCTGTGGGTCAGTGGATGTGACCGCTCAACCAATGATGTTTACGTCAAGAGCAGGATTTGAACCGCCAACCTTTGGATCAGTGGACAAACACTCTACCAACTGAGCTACTGGTCCGTCCGTATCAGAAAAAAAAAAAAATGTATAGGGAAAAAATATCACGCGGCTGAAAAACATCGTGGATTTCTGCAGAATCAGTCCCGCTCTCGACATCGGTTGAGCGCTCAGATCCACTGACCCACAGGCTGACGGTGCGATTCCAGCTCCCACAGATGAATGCTGTCGTTGTGTCCTTGGGCGAGACACTTAACCCACCTCGCCCCCAGTGTCTGAATGTGCTTTTGAATGGGTGAGCGGTCCGTGGATGTAAAGTACTCTGAGTGCCTCGAAGGTGGGAAAAAAAAAAAAAAAGTGACATATTTTTACCGCACTCGGAATATATATCGCTGAAGAAAGTAAGAAAGTCCCACAGCATGGCATTAAACTAAACATTTATTTCGTTACGGGTGTTTTTATTGCTCAAAAATACCTTGAAAAGCATGAACGTGAGAAAGGGTGACGTAATCATTTTAAATAAATATTTTTCGCAGCGTACATGTCATATTTTTCGTGTGATTTCAAAACATTACAAATTACCCACTACTCGCTCTTTATCATAACCAGATGGAGGCTTACAGTAACACGAAATTGCACCTCTGCTGTCACAATGTGCTTAAACGTCTATACATTACACTTTTATTCGCTCGTATTATCAGCATGTCCCAAACCCTGCTTTCCCTCAGCTCTTAAGACCATAGTTACTCACCTCATTCTTTAGGCTTTATTTGGGACGTTTGCCGTAGCAGTGTGTGGAGTGAAAAACCTCCCGGATCACTTTTTTGGACAGTTCTCGTGTCACAGATCATAATTCTAATACAGGAACACGCCATTAAGATCCCAGCGGCGGAGTGGTTTTCCCCGCAAAGTCATCACTGCAAAACCGCTGCTAACCAGTTGATGTGGATCCCATGTTTCTTGTGAAATACGCCATCCCTCTCGACCTCCATCTTGGCCCCGCTGCTCTGGGACCCCTTATATTTTTTTATTAGCGTGTCTTTTTCATTCTTCTCCTCTCCATTGTCTTCCTCTCCTCTGTTCTTTCTCTCTTAGGGGCTGCTGCTGTTGAAGCCCATGGAGAGTACCGCTGTGGTGTCGGGCCAAGTATTTTTGGCTCGGCTGCTTACGTGCAAAATGCAAATTATGTTGAAATCCGTCGCAGGGCCCGATCTAATTTGCTGCTAAAACTGCATTTTATAGTGATATCTTTTCTGTCACCCTCGCTGGTTGTGAGATTTGCACCGACACGTTAGTTATAGTGGCTCATATTACTGGTAACGGAGCATCTGTTCTATTCAATTATATCACTTGACTTGGAATTGACATTTGGTAATGGATACGGTGAAGATATTAAAACGCGGAGACCCGTCCGAGCAGATCTGCATTGCATCCTTTTATGTGACTTGTGGAATCTATTACAGATAATGGCATGATGAGCAGAGGCAGGACTTCCCAGGTAGATCGCCTCGCCCGCACTGTAAAATCCGCTTTATAGAGGAGTAGCACCACTGAAGGAGGCGTGAACTCAAACAGGCATAGTTTTTGGTCTCAATTTGTTCTGACGATTTTGGAGTTGGCGGCTATTTACAATACAGGAAAAAATAATGCAAATAATACAAATATATATGAAACTTCTAAATGTATCCCTAACCTCGCATTACAAGAGCATTTGAACGTTATCTCTTCAGACTTTCCAATACACAAGTTGTAAAAAAAGATGAGTGTAATTCTGCTTGAGCGTTCAGGCTCCATTGACTGTAAAAACAATGCTTGAACCTGCCACGTTTTTGCAGTGCACTGACACAGGTCTATTGTGTTGGACCTACATGCAGGCTGGGATTCCCCACTCCGTGTTTATGTGGTATTACTGAGCCCTTTGGCCAGACACTTGGCCGGCCCTCCTGTGTCTGGCACACTGTAACACCGGGCGTGCCAGGACACGCCGGAGAGCCAGGCTGCAGCAGCTCTGCTACAGGAATGTGTCAGTCACTGCTGCCAGTCCATCGCAACTGATAATTCAAAATGACAATATAATGAAAGTGGCGAGCTCAAAGTGGTGTGATACTGCAATGTGCTACTTTCACCCACTCTACCGTTCACCAGAGACGTGGGCGGGGGCAGAGGGGGAGTAAAGACACATAAAGGAGGCAGTGGATGGAGATGAGCAGCCGGCCAAATTGTTGGTGAATGTGAATGCTTTTGGGCCTTTACCGTTTTTGGCCACGTTTGCTGTGACTATCATGGGCTCTGCTTCACAAAGAGAAGAAAAGCTGCTCCTTTTGGGCCATTACGACCAAATGTTTTGTCTCCATTTTTGAAAGATGGTTGCCCAGAAAATGACACCAGACTTCGACAGCGAGACACGGCACAAACAGGGGATCAGTCTTCCTTTGAGAAACAAACTCCTCACATTTCCCCATTAAGGAGAGAAATATTAAAGAAGATGGATTGCTGCGCGCAGTGGTGGCTGCACTGGGACATTAGCATACCCAAAGCCCTTTCAGCGCATTATTCCATCTTTGAGATTCCACCTTGTGGCTTGTGTCAAGCAGAGAATACCTCTGATGGAGGTGTCCTAGTGCGTGTGCTGTGGCTGCGGTGCCAGACAGATGTTGGCATTTGAGTAGGAACCCTTAAGGGAGCGGCCTGCTCCTCTGGGGTGAAGGGGAGAGCAAATTATATTGACAAACATGCATGAGATTCATCCTCTGTCAGGCAACCTTTTCAGCAGAGGAAACTTTGACTGATGCAGGCACCACATGAATATTCTTTGTCATTATTTTTACACTCTCTTGGCTGACTGACAGATACAAAAAAATAGTTTTCAAAAACAAAAGATCTTGCACCAAAATTCTGAAGTAGTTCCCAGCGAAGCAGCTGCTGCACTCTTGCATTATGTGTGTATTTCCCAGTGAGAGTGGCCGGTCTAATGTGGGGATAAGTATGGCCTCACTCCTGTGTACTGTGAAGCCTCCCGCGGGACGTCCTGGCTCGGCCGTCAGCGCAGGATTAATTAGGAGCTGCGTCGTCCCCACAGACAAATTAGAGGCTGAGCGGCGGTCAAACTGCAGCCGCATTAGGCAGCCACAACACGGGATAATGCCACGCTCCACACACCCCCCATACACACACACACACACGGGCAGGTAGTATAATTAATAACACCTCTGAGCTCCGGCATCACCAGTTATTATTTAGCACCTCTGACCCAAAGACATTTCCACCCGACTGTTGTGAGAAAAACGCCTCTCCTGTCATCACCAGGGGACACAACAGCTTACGAAACCTCCAAACACTTCATATATTTTTAACTCGAGCCGGTCTCATCACACACACAATATGCGCAGGTTAAGGCTTTGCACTGAGCGGAGAGCGAAAGGTTCCCCCATTTACAAGACGCTAGCGTAAGGCATGCGGGCAATACGAGCTTTAGACTTTTTGAATGTATAGGTAAACTTTGATGGTTTGACGTTGGCAGGTGGAGAAGAGGAGGTGGTTGAGGTGACTGATGGTTCTGCTCCCGCGATGGGGTTTGGAGCAAAATGAGGTATTTAAGAATAGACTGAGAGGTGATTGGTCAAAAGGCATTGATTCGTGGGCTGTGATTTGTCAGCAGAGACAGCCCGATAACAGGAAGTAAAATAAGTAAGGAATTAAATTTTGTGGTTGATAATGTTTTCATTTTTGTTTGGTGTGTCATATATGAAGTTCTACTTGGACCTGCAGTCCTTCCGTCCTATCTAATTACTTGTACTGTAAACATATGGAGTTTTCTTTGTACTTGATATTTCAAAAAAATACATTTGTTTTTCTTTGGTCATGTTTAGCTAAAATGTGAGTTTGAAGTCTATGGTTTCATCTAAAAACCATTATTAAAGGGTCCATATCACGCTACGTTCTGATCTATGTTATAATGTTGTTTCCTCATCACAAACAGACCTGGAGTTTTATTTTGTTTTATTCACACATGTTTAACAAACCCTGCATATTTAACCTCCTGAGGCCTGAACTCTTCATAGCTGCTTTATTATTTTTTTCTCTCTTTGTTTTTTGGTCTGACTGGAGCTGATGAGTGTGAAAAAAAAGAATTATCTTTTTACATTATGAGAAAAATTACGTCCACATATGAGGATGGTCGTTGTAACAAACAAACAATAAAGTCACATTTAAATAATGATTTGCAAAAACTATTTGTTAAGTGCCTGATCACAGAAACATTGTTCCTGAGTAAAAACAAAATGAGAAACAAGAATTGTGCCTCTTGGAACAATGTGTCTCATTTGAAGAGCTTCTAACAGGTGAAGACATGAGCCTTTAACAAAGTCCATCTTGAATCTAAACTATAATGTGTTAAACTCTTCTGTCGTCACTAAGTGGCAGTTTAATGACCTCATATGTGACACCAGGACCTTGGAGAGAAAAAAATTGAATTGTGGCCTAGACGACCCAAAATGTGTTGTCCACATATGAGGACGCCGGTCTCAGGAGGTTAAGCTGAGTTCTTCTCTCAAACAGAAAACACTCTGTTCCACCTGGTGATACAGGAAGTGCTCCACTGTGTTTTTAAACTCCACACACCTTCACTAGAATCATTTGGATAATTTCAGCCCAGGAATTGCAGATCTCTACTGAACTAAAGGTAAAAGTAGTTGCTAACTTGAAAACTACTGCTTCATGACATCACAAGGTGTAAACGAGCATTTTGAGCTTTGGAGATGTAGACAGACTGATAATAAAGAGTTACTCAAACATGTGTGAATGAAACAAAACACAACTCCAGGTACGTTTTTGAGGAGGTAACACTATTGTAACGTAGCTTAAAGTTCACAATGTCACGTAATATAGGACCTTTAACCAGTGACTGCAGCCGTTTGAATTTCAGAAGCTCTGAGCCCCTTACACCTGTATCCGTACTGTCTCGTGTTGTGTCTGACTCTATAATGTCCACACCAGAGCATTCTTCTGCCTGTGTCCTGCTCCACAGACTGGCTGGAGAAGTCATGGTTCCCTGGGGTGACACAGCTCCCATCTTCACTCAGATAAACTGGACTGCGCTCCTGTAATGTGGCTCTGAGGACCGGCTGTAATCTGACCACAGAGTCCAGTGACTATAGACATATAATGGACATATAATGGACTCTGGTGGCACATCACTAAACCGCACTGAGGCTGGATCTTCTGA
>KN482851.1:20014-32827 GCA_000787095.1 Periophthalmodon schlosseri | reverse complement strand
CTGTGGTCTTTTTGGACTGACTTTTGACAAACCAGGTGCAGTGTGTAGGTGGTTCTTAAACACAGGAGTGAAAAACAGATAATAAAATGAAATTCAGTTTAAGTTTATTCACTCAGCGCATTTTAAACAACTTCAGCCGACCAAAGTGCTTCACATAAAAGTCAACAAAAAACAAATATACAGATAACACGATACATGGTAAAAGAACAATAAAACACCAAGATATCCTGTCTAGCTAGTGTTAAATGCCAGGGAGAAGAGGTGGGTTTTCAGTCTAGTCTTAAACTGTGTTAAAGACTGAGAGGATCTGACAGGCAGAGGGCGCTGTTCCATAATCTGGGCGCTGCCACAGAAAAGGTCTGTCACCTCTGGTCTTGAGCCTGGCTTTGGGCACAGCAGCAGGAGCTGGTCAGATGACCTCTGACCTCAGGGCTCTGGGTGGAGCATAGAGCTGCAGTAACTCCCTCAAATAAAGACGACCCATAGAGTGACACATTTAAAGACAATCAGTAACATTTTGAATTGCAGTGCAGGTTGAAGTGCAGGTTACACAGCGCAGGCGTGATGTGCTCTCATTAATGGAATGAATGATTCCAGATTAGAATGAACTAAAGTTATGAAATGTGTATAACATGTGTACCATGTGTAACATGTGTTTATAGTTTCAGTTGATGTTTTAAAAATTACTACTGTAATATGTCGACGAAAACACCCCAAAAGTTTTACAACAATTATTGATATGAAACTTTCTTTTGAAATAAATGGAAAGTCAAACATATACTCCTTTAAAATCTGTCTTTCATTTTGAGTTAAAGGTGCATTATGTAACTTTTCTGGTGGAGGGTACACCATCTGTTGAAGATGTTCCAAGGTATGGCATTAAACTTATATTTTATTCAATTTATTGCTAAAAATGCAATGATAAACATGATAAAATTCTTACCGTGAGAGAGGTCACATCCTCACAGATCTGACCTGTAACTTGGGCTGGAGGCACCACCTGATTGACTCTATGGAGTTACTGTTGAACTGTTGAACACTCCAGGCAGGGGAGTAGAAAGGGGGGAGCAAAGGGATCTGTTGTTCCGGGCCCCAGAGTTTTAGGGGCCCATGGATAGAAGCAGGTGGGGGACTATCTCTCATAAAAGCTAAAGAGCGCACCTTTAAAACAAACAAACAAACCAAAAAAAAAACCTTAAATCGTTTTAAGTAAGAAAACATCTGTGCGAAACCAGGTCATGTTCCATAGTGTTGACTCCTTTCATTTTAATCAACGCCACTCGAAGGAGACACAATAGAACAGGATTGACATTGTTTGGCACATTAACTTTTGTTTGGAGTTGTTAAAGAAGTGTGTCTCTGAGCAGTGGGAGACCTGTGATTATATAAAAACATTTTCCACAATGATAATGAATAAGCAGTGATTAGATCCTCTGAGAAAAAGAGGTGTTTTAAGAGAAATGCCTGAGCAGCACATTCTTAATTTTAGCATGTGTTTTAATAAATCAACAGAGATTAGCGTTAGCATTTTTATAAGAACAAAAAGCTGCTCTATTTTTGCAGCATGTACATATATTTACATTTATATTTGCACAAATTAGGTTTTCTTTCTAGAGTCTTGCGCTCTGGGAAATTGGGGTTCTTTCAAAATGGATTCCACGCATTAATTAAGAACGAGACAAATTGGTTTGATAATTAAAATGTTATATATTGATCAGACTTCAAATCTGTATCAGGAAAACATTGAAAAACATTAATATGAAGCATGTAGGTTGAAAACGTACATAATTAGATCAACTCTAATGAACAGCAGTAATAATGCTTTAGTTTTATACAGGATCCTTCAGTACACTCAAAGTACTTCAATGACTTCTTAAACTTATCATATATAGGCTATAGGCTAAAGCCACAGCTGCCCTGGGGTAGACTAACCAAAGCAAGGCTGCCAATGTGCGCCTCCGACCTCCGCCATTAAAGGGCACATATTACGCCACTTTCTGATCTTTGTTATAATGTTGTTTCCTCGTCACAAACAGACGTGGAGTTGTGTTTTGTTTCATTCACACACGTTTAACGCACTAACCCTGCAAATCTGCGATGAGTTCTTCTCTCAAACAGAAAACACTCTGTTCCACATTGTGATGTCATATGGTAATACAGGAAATGCTAAAGCTAACACGCTAATAATGCAGGGTTTACTCAAACGTGTGAATGAAACAAAACAACTCCAGGTATGTTTTTGATGAGGCAGCAAAATTCCAACGTGACTAACAGCTCATGAGTCAATTTTGCGTAATATAGGACCTTTAACACACACAAACACACACACACACACACACAGATGGGATGCGGTGTCTTGCTCATGCAGCTGGGAATGAACCATTGATCATCAGGTTGGAAAGTGTTTACCACTGAACCACTGCCACCACTTGACATTTACTATAAGCGTTGGCCATTGCAACAACTGAAGTTGGCAAAGTAAATGACTAGACATAGTAGTTCAGAAATGACAAAATAATAGTTATTAATCACAAACAGTAAAAAAAAAATTGTAACAAAACAGAAAAAAATATATGTATATAAATATATAATTTAAGTAGCAGAAAACAGTAAAAAATGTGTGTCAAATATGTTACAAATATGACGGCCATTACATCTAGTTTTAGAATGAAGTCGCGCTGCATTTCTTTGAATTGACAAAAAAACACTAAAATGTCCCGCAGTGTGACTTTCTAGAATGAGTCACTTGTGTCAGAGACAGTTGATAAAAGTGTTGGCATAAAGAGAAGCATATTTACATAATTTAATAAAACCACACCTTTATCTCCACTTTAAATATATAAAAGATATAAACAGTTTAATGGTGTGATCCAAAGTGTGTCCTGTGGTGTGACATGAAATACAGATTTAAAAAGACAGTTACACAAAAACTAGAAGGGCTCATCTGAACATGTTTGCACCAGGGGGCGCTCTGGGGTTTAAGATACAGGTCAAAATTAATAATTATCATATTCTTATCTTTGTAAAATCCAACTTTTCTGAAAAACTTTAAACATTTTGATGTCCTGCGGAGTGACAGCTGTATTTCCTGAGAAAAATACATTCCAAATTTAAATTGTTAAAATGTTATTCTTTACAATGGGACAGTTACATCATTTTTAAACTAGCACACATTAACGAACTTCTGACATGGCAAATTTGTAGTGAATGTCCTTGCGGCGTGACAGGAGAGGTCACAGCACAGCGCAGGTTAAAACGTCTAAAATTAAAATAGTTGCACAAAAAAATCACGTGATGTTTGTGAAAAGACTTCCTTACAGTTGTTTTAGAACTGATTTGTTTTTCCAGATCCCAGCGTGCATGTAGGTTCAAAATTTTTGTATTTAGCTACAAAGGCGTGTCACACCGCAGGACAGAAAAAAAAAACGGCGTTACACCCCCAAACGTCAAGTACCCATAGACAGATTGCACAGATCTTTGATAAAAGACGCTCACACTCTCAGGTTTATAGATTGTTTTTCAAAAGTTGGATTTATATATTTCCGTGAACGTGTTCTTGTAAATACTGACAAAGTATTCCATCAAAACGCAAACACAGCGATGACCCAAGTGTTCCTTTATTGGCCCGCGAGTCAGTTTCCCCTTCAAAAACCCGAGGCATTGGCCGGTCCCGCTGCCTCCTGAATAAACATGCTCTGAAGGGGGATCAGGGCGGCGCGTATCACCTGGGCTTTGGTGAAATGTCAGAGCGGAGACGAGGTAGACTCCGAGCTTGTCCCGCTTGATCACTCAGTCGCAGGGAGCGCGCTGAAGGTTCGGAGATTTGGGTAAAGGAGCCGTCCGCGTCTACAACTGCCGTCTATTCACAAGAGCGTTGAGAGCGGATCAACTCGCGCCCCCCTCCTCCCCCCGTACAAGCCCACCAAAGGACTCGCGCGCCCGCCTTATGGGTTAGAGGACCTGTCCAGCGCCTTTGAAGGAGACCGTAAGAATACATAAGGCCGTGCACAAGCTTTGGGGGGAAATCCTTGCAATATTAATGTCCAAAATGTCATAGAAAAGCCGCAGAATCACGCAAAGGGAAACGAGCCGGGTGAGCGCCGCGGAGTGACACAGAGCCGCACTGAGGCCGTCCCCGTATAATGAACCCGCCGACAGGATGTGACTTCAATCCCGCCGGACTTGGCTCAGACGGAGGAGGGCTACAAGAAAGAAATGGTTTAACTGCACGTTGGCTATAAATGGGGGTAAATACGTGTAAGTTTGAACAGTTGTCATGAAAAACTAGCACGTTTCGGGTTCCTGTTACGTACATTTCACGTTCAAAAGAGATTATTGATAGATATTAAATTTGTAATCGCTATGGCAACGCTATGGTCGTAATTTCTCATCATTCTGAAACCCATCAACTGTCAGTTTACTGTCCACTGTTTGCGCTTTGTGAGCATTAAAGACCACAGAATATGACGTATTTGTGTGGTGGAAATAACTCGTCCATACTGCGGTTGTGTCATTGGGCAAGACACTTCACCCACCTTGCCAATGTATGAATGCGGTGCGCGTGGCGGGGACTGTCAGCCTCGCTCAGCCGGTAGCGTGTCCGTCCGCTGATCCGAAGGTTGGCGGTTTGAATCCCGCTCTCGACCTAAAAAAAACATCACTGGTGGAGCGGCCCTACGACTGACCCAAAGGTTGGCGGTGCGATTCCAGCTCCCACACATGATTATTGTCGTTGTGTCCTTGGGCAAGACACTTAACCGCCTTGAAGGTGGAAAGGCGCTGTGACCAATTAACATTTTGCTTGTCTTGGAGGGAGTCGTATAAATCCAATGCGTTATTTAGGATTATTTAAGATTTTCTTACAAACTTTTGTTAAGTTTGACGTCAGTGTCACGGTTATCTTTTCAGAACCATTGCTGATAAAACTCATAATAAAATATTGGTGCACTTTAACATGTGGTAGAGTAAATAAAATCGTACTTTAATAACAGACCCATGTTACGTCGTCTTCGTGGTCTTCTCTACTCAACTGTATAAGCGTAAGTACATCGAGTTTTGAATGTAAAAGGTTAACAAGGGCATCAGCATTTTTTATTACATTTTTACCCATGTGTGCTGTGGATGTGTTTATATGGATGAAAGTACTACAGCCGACAACAACGCCAAAATGTGCTATTAAATATGTTTTCATAGTTTAACTGTACAGTAGACTGTAGACTGACACATGTTCATGAACTTGTTCTGACCGGTTAAGCCAAGACAAAAGTGTCCAGTTCAAATATTGCGACTCTCCCCGACGCCTTGATCTGCTGTTACGCGGCGTCCCGATTATTTTCTGATTGCTCCCGGATGAGAAATCTGTTTATCCACCTCAAATAAAACGCCAATTTGCCTTCCACTTCCTGATCACCCCCCTTTGTAAATGAACCCAAACAGTCTCGTGTGTACATTGATGAGCGTCAACACTGCTACATGTCTTTGGAGAGTGTAAGCCTCTTATATCAAAACGCCTTGTTTGTCCCCTAGTCACAAATCATTAACTGTTTTGCTCTACTTTCAGTTTTGTTTTTTTTTTCCCCCATCCGTTGCTCAGTGGGTTGTGCAGAAGCGTGCGTGGAGCCCCTATCCCTCCTGTGTACAGATTATGAGCGCGTGTTTGCGAGGGTCTGACTCTAATGGGCTAGTAATTACAGTTTGTTTATGAGTTTATCCATGCATACCGCCGCTGCCGCCATGCCTGCTCGGGCTATGGGCGACGCTAGATAACAATCACACATTTTGTTTGGTTCACCCCCCCCCTCACCCTCGCTCACTGCCATATTGTAAAGTCCCTTTGAGATGATATTACCCAGTCAAATACTTCTGATCGAACATGGGTCCAGGGTACGGCGCCTTTCCGCCTTTAAGACACTCAAAGCGCTTTAGATCAAGGAACCGCTCACCCATTCACACACACATTCATACACCAGTGTACGCAGACACTGGGGGCGAGGCGGGGTAAGTGTCTTGCCAACGACAGCAGGATTCGAACCGCCGACCTTCGGATCAGCGGACAAACACTCAACCAACTGAGCTACTGTCGTCCACTTGATGGGGAATTGCTCTTCAGTACCAAGGACACCTCCGGCTTGGTCCTTTTTGAGCTTTCTTTGTGGATAGCTCTATCTATGACGTGTGACATCAGAGGTTATAATACTCCCTACAATAGAAGCGAGGCCACACGTGAAAGGACAATACTACTACAATAGCCTTTTTTCCCATGGGTTTGCCTTGCAGCAGCTCGGTACGGTCTGAAAGTGTTTCTAAGGTGAAGTGATATAAATGCAGAAAACGCTACCAACAAACCACTGGTAATTTCCTGTTTACTCTAGTTTTAGCCACATGCCACATTCTGCTACTTATGCTTTTTAACAATGTGATTCATTTAGAAAACAGAAGAATCACGCACGAATGATATTGTGTCATAAAGTTGTTTCAATATAATCGTTCACAGTCATACTTTCTGTAACATTATTTTGCGCACAAAATGTGTTTTCGTGACAGGCCTTGATTAAACTTCTCCTGCATAAGACTTCTAGAGTCTCCTGCCTCTCCTCAAATCAGACCTATTCCGCAAAATAGACTTTTTCAGAGCTTTTAACCATGTTATATAGTTGTGTCCCCTTCTCATTTACCCTGTCGAACTTGTGTTTGGAGTGATTCGTGCGTGTTTGAGCAATCTTCAATCGCTTATTTTCAAGACGCCATATTGCCGATCAACATACGCCCACTGTGACGTCACGTAGTCATTTTGGCACAAAGGAAAAAAAAAACTTGTGTGATCTTCAACTATCTATAGGAGGAGCCGACAGCTACGCGGCTCTTTGTTGTGATGACGTTTACGGCGACGTCAGCTCCCACTGGTCACCGCAGTTTTCTAACGCGGAAGGCAGCGGACTTGTTTCTTTATTAAGTCGTTTTAGATGATATTGCGATTTAAAATGTGCAAATTATAGCATAATGATCCACGGGCGTCATAGATTATAACTATACAGCAGACACGAGCACAATAGGTCTGCTTTAAACTCTCTGGTATAACCTCTTCACTCTGATGTTGACTACGAGCTGTGAAAAAAGCAGCGACTTGTTATTGACTGTCCAATTTGCACCTCTGTTGTGTTTTGGCACCGAGGTTCATGTCAGGTGTTAGTGTATGGGCTGTTTCAGGAACTTGTGAATGAATGGAAAAGAATGAGATGATGACCAGAGAGGTGAGCGAGGGAACAAAGTCTCAGATTGGATGAGTGATGAGTTTTGACACAAAGACTGGCAAAAACCATAACACTACCCATGTGTAATTTGCAACAACAACCTCAACTTTTAGACTAATAAACACATCTTATTCAATTTGGTTTGACACACAGGCTGAGCTAAGTATTACGCTGGCGACAAAAGCAAGAAGTTAATCTGTTGACAATGTGTATGTTCTGGTTCATTTCTTTCAATTTTATCATCAAAAATGAAAATACTAATGTTTAAATTATTAAAAGCGTGTTATGTAACTTTCCTGGGGGGTCGTCACCTGCTTGTCTGATTTAAACGGAATGTTCCGCAGTATGGTATAAACATATCTATCTTACATTTTTTTTCAATTACAGGTGCTTTTTATTGACAAAATACTTCGTTTGGTGGAATCACTTTCTTGTTGCCATGGAGATAGACAAGTTTTATGCCATTCCATGGAACATTCCAGGCAAAACAATTACATCTCCATGGAGAAAAGTAGGTTTTGGACCCTCCACCTAGAAGTTTACATAATATTCTTTTAAGTAGTTGTAGTAGGGCTCTATATGGTGAAGCAGGGATTATTTACAATAACAGATGTTGCTATAAAATAATAATAATAATAATAATAATGATAATAATAATAATATATGACACTTATATAGCACTTTTCAAGATACCAAAGATGGTTTACGTCAAACAAGAAAAACGTCAAGACACGTCAAAAAAAAACTATCCACCCAAACATATACAAATCTTAAAGTCAATGTGACAACTTAATTTCACTACAACATAGTTAACGTACTTGCACTTGCCTAGTTTCTTCAAGATTATTTTTATTTTTTATTTTGGTTAAGGTTATAATTTTACTTCCTGGTTGAACATGGACATCAGATACGACATACGTAGAGGCAGGCCCACTGACAGAAATTTTGGGGACAAGAAGACTTTTATTGCCCCCCCTCTAATATAAATTAACAGGCAGAGTTTCCAATTCAGGGCCCCTCAGACCCTGGGGCTTGGGACAACAGACCCCTTTGGCCCCCCCTGTTGACTCCCCTGCGCAGAGCCAATTCCATAATGTAAACAAGGCTCAAAACCCTTTGACCGATAGTTATGATTTGACTAATACAAATAAATGACTACAACTTTATTTTGTTAACTAAACGAAAGAATGAAACTGCCAAAAAATGTGTTCCTTGCTCGTAAATTTGTCTCTGCATTTCAGACAAAATGTTCCTTGTTGTTGACTTGGCCAGAGGTATTCCATTTTAAAACCCTTTGCTACTTCCTGTATTTTTGTACTTTTCTTCTCAACTTTTTCCCACAAACTTCCACTTAACTTGTAAAACTATGACAAATATTTACCACTTTAAGTCAGGATAAATGTACAGATATTTACAAGAAAGGGCATCTGGGGTAAACAACACCACGCTATTCGCTTTAGCTTTGTCTTTTTGAACTCCCCAGTCAGCAAAACGCATACCCTACCCTCCAGACCAATCCTTAACGCGTTCTCCTTCCTTCTGTTTACACGGCTTCGTGCGGCCGGCTGTTAGGTCAGGGCTGGGCGCTGTTTGCTGCTCCGCGGGCTTTTTCCACACTTGTATTGTTGTCAGCATTGCCGAAACAGCGGGAGGTCTTCAGATCCTTTCGCCTCTGTACTTTTTCTTCCCCGGCTTTCTACGACCCGCCACGGCATATGCTCTGGGAAGCCTCTCCGCACCCCAAACCCGTTCTCTTTCCATTTGTGATCGCGCGGTCAAATTTAATCAAGCTAGCATCTGTTGGTGTTTAATGTGAGTAATTGTCTTGCACTGTACTGCGCGCTGGTGTGTGTGAAAGATGGAGTTAGTATACACGGAGGAGCGGCATTTAGCTGGGATGTCATTTCTTTCCATTTTCGCACGTCGCAAATAAGTCCTGGTGCATAATTTGGCTCCATATGCTGTCGACACCTTTAACAGCACCTTGAAGAGTTTTCTTGCCCGCGTTATGAATGCGACGGCAGTGGCTTGGGTAATAACTGTCTCGTGTGAAGCTAGCAGGGACAGACCGGCCACGCAAAGTGAATTTCCTTTAACAAACTCAGCTCTAATCTCACTTCTTCTTACTACGTGGGAGATATTTAGACATATGCACTCCACACATTACGTCCTCACAGAAGTAATTAAGGGGATTGTAGCCATGTTGGTTATGGTTCATCCTGTGACTAAAGGGTTGTGGTTAGACGGTTAGTCGAAGCAAATGCTGCCTTTGTGTTTATGGGCAAGACGCATTGTTAATCCATTTAGGGTGAAATCACACACGATAGCGCACACGATATCTACATTTGCATTAAACTGGGACTAAACCACTAGGCCAGGACTTAACAAGGACTAGAACACGACCAAAATAAGTATATATATATCGAAACTAAACAGGGCCCAAACTTTTGTGAACAAGGATGGAAAAAAAATTGTCACATTTCTCTAGATGAAAAAAGTATGAGGGGTGATGTTGGGCTGAAGGCCACAATCTCACAAGATACAATAGATTGGTTGGCCAAAAGTGACAATAACGTGGATTTGCTAGCACTTGCAGCTGGACACAGGCTTAACAAAGCAGGGTAAGGTTAGGAACTTCTTGAAATTCTGTTTTCCAGTTGTTTGTGTGATTGTCTGTGCATGGGTTTAAACATTTTGAGGACTTTTTCACCATTCAGATAGAATATAAGATATAACGGATCGCGGTCATAGAAGCTTCCATTGGATCCTACTGAAAGCACTTTCTCTCTATAAACCAATGGATCAAATTACTATTGTTGATTTAAAATGACTGATACGGTAACTTCTGCACTCCCTCTGCATGTCAGACACTCCCCCCTCAGCATAGACCTTTTAAATGCACATATATGAAACATGTTTGCATAGATGGTACTTGTCGGGGCAGGCTGCCTTGTTTGGCTCTCTGTTTGTGTTTTTGTGACTGGTGGTAGGTGCCTGTGGTTTGGGGCCCTGGCCTGATGCGCCTCCCTAATGCGTCTGGGAGGTCCGGAGGAGTCGAGGGCTTTTGGAGAGGGCGTGGACGTGTCTGCGCTGGGGTAGATTTATAGGCTTCAGCCAGGATCACTCTCTTTCTCTGGTGCCAAGTTAAGCAGTAGCATAATTAAAACCTCAGAGGAATCCGTTTGAAGTCAACAATGGACTCTTAGGCAAACCTTAATTCGGGCGCGCACATACTGTACACATGCACACACTTGCACTTTATCTTCGGTCTTTTCACTGGGGGAGATGCACAGCAGACGACCACACACGTCCACTGCACTGTCAACCAGTTCTGGCTAATTTGCACCAAGGCCTGTAACGTCCATGGTAAAGTTTTGGAGATATTTGCATTGTATTATATCACGTGCAGTAGAACGCAGTTGTGATTGGGCCAGACGTCATGTGTTTTTAATCAGTGGAAGGCTTTACACTTAAAGTCATTGAAGGACATTGGGATAAAAGAGTGAAGACAGATGCTTGTTCCTGTACCACATAGAACGCACATAAAATTGTATTCATGTGCTTCAGCTTCTTGATCATAGGTGCCATTTTGAGTACTTTTTACCAATCAAACAATAGAATATTTAGTTTTGAATTGTTAATTGTATAGCAAGTAACGATTCAAAACCAAATTTACCATCCAAATAACAGAATATTTTGATTTGAATCATTAATTGCTATAGCAACGGTGTACTTTTTTCAACACTCACACCATCTAGGCTCCAGTTTTGCATTCTTTCGTCACACATTTAGGCTACATCGCTCATTGAAGGATAATCTAGGTGGACTCTCTTGCTAAAGGGCACAGCAATAGTAAAAGTGGGCAAATATCTTTTCCAACTAAACTACTTCAGCTCCTTTTATGTTTATCGAGCAAAGACCACATTGTAAAACAAAATAAGACAGTGGCTTTAAAAGGCGGAAACTTCTAAAGAACTTACATATTCAGAAAACTTGTTTAGCACTTCTGACCACTGACAGGATAATAGACAAGATGAATAGCAGTCCTTAGTGACCACACAGTAATTCATTGTAACAACAAAAGGGGGGGTCACTGCTCAGGTCTTAAATCTTGCTGTTTTGTCCAAACTATTGACGAGCTAACATCACACGGGCTTTCAGTTCCCATCTGCAACCATACACAACTATAATACAGTTTTGTGCTAGTCTGGGCCCAGATTTACAAAAGTTTGTACTGTGACATCACATGAGATAAGCCTTGTGAAGAATTACAATAATTATAAATGTTAAATTGTCACATTTACAGCATTTCTCTACTTCTATTAGGCACCCAGAGCTTTCACATCGAGGAACCATTCCCTCAGGACACAACAGCTGGGTGCGTGGACTGGAACAGGAGTTGAACTAGCAATTTTTGGGCAGCTGTGAATGGACCTACTACTTAAAAGTTTACTGTGCAACTTTTAGGAAATATGATAGATATGACATAGATTTAAAGCCATAGTATCTCGCTGTACCAGTTATGTTTACGTCGAGGGTGGGATTCGAACCGCCAAACTTCGGATCAGTGGACAAACACTCCACCAACCTACTGTGGCAAGCAGGCGGAAGACCCTCTAATAAGCCCCTAGTTACATAGTGCAGCTATAATGTTGTTAGATATAATGTAAACAAGGCCTATAATGTGAACACTCAAAATAAAATCTATTCTTGTTTATTCTCTTATTGTCTGTAGCCTGTGTAAAGTCGTCTCCCACTACAGCTGACATATAGTTAATGTACCTCGCCTCTCCTCCTCCTCCGCATTACCCTGCGCTTGAAAACAAGTTGGTAGCAGACACTCTTCAGATGACTTTCCTTTCATGTCTGTACCTTATTCTCAGCTAAAACAGACGGAACACCTCACAGTTCTTATCTATTTTTCTTTTTTTGTTATTCCTCGCCATATCACTCCTCCTCCCTCATTAAAGACGGTGCATATTCTCCCATGAGAGGACTCCAACCCAACGCTACATCAGACCAGCACAGGTACAGCTCTCTGGGGCCCCTGCTCTCCTTTTTCTAATGCTGTTCCCTCTCCCTTTCTTTCATGTAGATCCCACTAACACCCACCTCTCCGCCCCCCTCTCCCCCGTTCCCGCAGACGGTGCCTTAGATCCAGTCTACCGCCTCCCGTACACCTTTACCTCCACCGGTCGCCAATGCTAATGTTTTGGAAATCACCGGTACCAGGAAATCTGTATGTCGTGTGGCTGTGTATACGATAAGTGCATTAGTGGTGGTATGTAGATTTTAAGCGCAGCCGACTTTCTCGAGGTTTTCACCATGTTAAAGGATCTGTACATGGTTTTAATTCTTGTCAAGATAAATGCTTTTTACATCATTCCCTGTATAATAAATGCTGCTAAATAAGATGAAAAATAAATTCATTATAAATAGCATTTTTTTGGGTAATAACTAATACAGAAGCTACTGACAGGGTCACCTTTTTAATCCAATCCGACACATTGTAATCATAGACTGTATATATAAATGGACATAGCTAACCCGCTAGCCACCGAGT
>JACM01039979.1:0-11896 GCA_000787095.1 Periophthalmodon schlosseri | reverse complement strand
ATTGTTTCACTTAATATAGTGTTTGCATTCATACGCCTAAAATGTAATACAGTTGGAACGTTCTTGTATAGGCTGCCGTTTTGGGATATTTAAATAAACTTTAAAGATTCTGTGGGCATCAGCTTTACTGAGCATAATTGAAGCACAGTTTATCCTGCTGGGGTAGGTCATGAGGAAAGGGTATGGAGCACAACACTACATACAAGACTCTGGTGAGGCCTTGTCATGTTTGGACTATACTTTCTATATGCATCAGTCCAATGCAGTAAAATATATATAGTATTTATTTTATATTAAAAAGGACAATATAAAACCTTAAACAACGTGTTTACTCTATATAATCATTTTAAAATTCAAATATTAAATAATCCAAGTAAACTGTGAAATTGCAGCATTCATAAAAGTGAATTGTGTAGTTTTGGAGAACAAAAAAGTTAATAAAAAGGGTTGTATGTGGTAAGTATAGCAAAGATATAAAGAGTGAATATTTCCCAGGGAGGACCCTCTCTATCTGCTATTAGCACATGAACACTTGCTACACTTAGCCCATCCCTTTAAAAGGAGCTCCGCTTTCCACCCCATTAAAAAGTTTTGGAACTAATGCCACCCTGAATTCTGGGCTAATTGGATGCTGCTCAGGAGCATAAGGACCCATTGCACTGGGTGGATTTATGCTTTTGTTGGGACCATTTACTCTGTCTTTTTCTGAGCCTTATCATTCTTCTTTTTCTCTTTCTTCTCATACTGATTCAGCGGTGGTGGCGCTATGTGAAGTCTTGTTACAGTATCAGATGAGATGCATTGAGTGAGTTGGACTGTGGTCTTGTGGACTCCTCCACACTCCAGACCAGCCTCAGGGAAACAAAAAGCTTTATCACCTCATGAGGTGTGAGCATAATCTATCTTTGCACATCATTTATTTAGACTTTAGACTTTGTGGGTGTTGTTATTTGTTCTACATCTTTCCTGTCTCACCTCAGTATGAACTTACAAGCCCAGGATCTGCTGTAGAATTATGTTGCTGTCTCTCTGCATTTTTCACTTTTTTAGCCTTCATGTGTTTGCTTTGGCGTAGTATCAGCTCATACAAACAACTGGGGTTGTTCTTATCCATCACGCTTGTGCAGAATGTGATGATAAAATAACAGACAGCTTGAAACAAACCATTTGTTAGAGGAGAATTTATTATTGCGTCAATTTGAACAAAGTACAGAGGTTACTTAGACATCTCCTACTTAGGTTACAACAATAAATACCACCAAAGATTGGCTATGCGCCGCCATGGAAAGTAGTCTGAAATTTCTACAGTCCCGCTCAGAGATGTATGGTCCAGCAGCTGTGTGATGTCACCACAACATCAGATGACTGCCTGCATCCTACACATCATCAAACATAATCACGTTACAGGGGGAATGTTCTTCCAGAGAAATCCAGCCTGTGACTACCTGCTTTGGACCTGATTAGTTACATGCAATAACGCCTTTTGGTCATAAACACTTCATCGAGCTCCTGCAGCCCGTTCATCATAATGACACCAGCAGGTAATCCACACCAGTGGCAAAGGCTGACAAAAGGCAGGAGCCAAACATTTCCTTTGCTCACCATAAACACAAGCTACCACTGCCCCTACAACAAAAAAGTGACTTCAGAGGCCCGGACCAAAACTAAAGTAGCTGCGACGATGCTGTGGTAGACTCAGTTAGAAAATTTAAGACTGTATCCTCTGTATTATGTCATCGTTTCCACAATGACGATGCCTTTGTCAGCACTGGAAGCCACCCATGCAGGACCATTCACTCCTCACTCAGTAAAATATACCCTCCTCCCCTCTCCGCACCCATTCATTCCCTCCTGTTTGTATATTTCTGTTCCTCTGTCCTCCCCTCTCTCCAGCTATGCGGCTCATTGACTCGTCCACAAAGTGTCTATGGCACATGACAGAGACACCTTTATTTTTTTGTCCTTGCGTCTTCACAAGCCCTTGAATAAAAACAAATCTGACTCAAGACACACATCAGTATTTGACAGACAGTCTCCCCTCATCCCCTCATCCCCTCATCCCCTCACATCGACATACCACTATTACATCCAGATACCGTATCAAATAAAAGTGGGCATTTGTCAAAAAAACTCTCCACATAAAAATACCATAACCTTCTGCCACATATTAATCAGACAAGCTTGGAGTTACTGCGACTTTTTTATGACTCTGATGTGGAATAGACACAGATCTGAAAAGGCCGTACTGATGATATTTCCCTTTTTAGACATATACAGCCAAACGTCTCAGCGAGAATGATTGATTTCATTTGAGTTGATACATCCTCTGGAGCTGGTATAGAAACCTCCTGTTTCCTGCCACAACATCTTGAGAGCCCGATCACAGTCTGCGCTGAATAGGGGGTGTCCAGAGAGCCCTTCAGGGTGGCCAGGCCTTTTCATTTGGTGTGGATCTCGGCTGGTTCCGTTACGTGTTCCCACTGACAGGTAACAGAATCCATATTCGACACACACTGGGGGGCTGCAGACCTGTTGAAATGAATCCTAGCTCTAGCACAGGCTAAATTTACCAGTTCAACTTCAATGCTGTAGTGAAACTAAACATACATTAGCGAGTGGTCTAAAAGCTGTACTTCTCTTTTTCTAATGAATGGTACCAGTTCACAGAGTGGTAAAGTGTCCATTTTACATGTTTACTGAAACATTATAACCGGAACATGGACCAGTTGAATGAGATATTACTCTTTTTATTGGTAATGCTAAAAGTGCCACACTTATGGTTCCATTTTGCCCTCTTGTACATAGCAGAGCTCTGAAAGTGGCTTTTACACACCCACAGAGGTTCAGAGCATGTGAACACCAACACTAATTACCACAATGACAGAGCGCTAATTCAGTGCCTTCTTTGTGGGTGCAGACTTTGGTTCAAGTCCATTGGCTCTATATCACCCTTTGTTTGTGAATCTGTAGTTCTTGTTAACAAAAGTATACCATGCCGTACACTACATTCTCATTGTGCTGTTTTGTACCACGTGATCTTAGCTGGAGGTCATTTTCACAAAAGCATATACCTGGTGCATTATGGGGTTTTGTAGTCTTCATCCAGGTTCTCTACAGTCAGTTCTGTCCCAGCCACAGGAGGTCCACGGGTGCCGCTGGTGAAATTTCAGCACATGTGCCACACATATTGGCATCACAGAACTGGTATAAAGAAATCGTGTTTAGATGCCACAAAACAAAAAAAAACCCTCTGCATCTGACAAACACCTGTGTTGCCCTTGACTTCAAAAAGACTGTAAACGGAAAGCTTTAAAGTAATATTTACTCCACAAGTCCTTTTTAATGTCACATGCTTTATGTGCAGCTGTTCACCACTGTTTCAATTTTGTGAAAAGATTATTTAGACTATACTAATAATTATTTTAGTGTGGATTAAAAAAAGTAGTGATGAAATAATATTTCAACTTTGTTATGCTTTGAATTAAATATATTATTTGAAATAATCCATTACAAATTGTGAATATTTAACGTGAGTTAGCCTAAAATAACATGGACGTGCTTTACGTGGCCTGTTCAAATCAGTCTTTGCCAGGATATAGCCTAATCTCTTTGCCTGTCTAAAACAACACTCAGTAGCTGGTGAGGCATAGCTCTTTACTCCGTGGGGAAGTATTGCTCTTGTGGGAGCAGGAAAAATCCTCTCCTCTCGTCTTTGGCAGTGACCTCTCGTCACTGGGAGGGGTTCAACTAGTGACCCCTGTATTCCTGCGTCTCCAGCCGTGGCTAAATGTGCGCCATTCATGAGTATGTGTTTATGTTAGAGATGCTCCACAGGGAAAGATCGGTATCCGCACATTTTATGGGCCTAGAGGACAGCACAAGAGAAGGTGATTTCACTTTCTCTTGTGCATTTAACAGCTCACACACAATAACACCTCTGATCAGCTCTGCATTGTGTGTTTTTCCTGGAGCCCTTTTTAAAACGACACCTGACTCACCTGAATCGGGATTTTCACTGCTTTCTTTCAGCAGCACAACTTTTAGCAATACCGGAGGATTGATGTGCTGAAGAATAACACAAACTTTCACTCTCTCACACTGCCTTAGACAAACATACAGTGGAGGCGCGCCCACCATGAGCGAGTGGTAGAAAGGAGAAGTGTTGAAGTATGGCTTACGGCGCTTAACCAAGTGAACCTTAAAGTTATTTAGCCTTTTTGGAACCAAGCATCTGGAACCCCCCTTAAAACCCCTCTCTTCACTGGCCCCCACCTCAGGGACAGGGGCATGGATGAGATGCTGCACTGTTTGTACAGCTGAATCCAGTAAGGGTGGCTTCAGACTCAAACAATTCAATCTAAATTCATTGAAAAACATACAAAAAACAGTTTAAAAATGTTTACTTGTTACTAATTTGGGTCACTATCTAAAGAGTTGAGTAACAATCATCATCCGATAACCTCTCCTTTGTGCACGTTCTGTCTCGCTTTTCTTTAGCTACAGCAGATACAAACTAATTAAAATCTATCTCTGATGAAGGAGAGACTTTTTTTCAGACCTGGTATTTTAATGCTTCTACAAAGTGCATGTTACCGCGTTGGTAAAGAGTTGAATTTGAGGCCAATGAGCATTATGTAGGGAACTGTAAATAAATACATACAGTAGTTGTAACACTGTGTAAATAGTGTTTGCATGTGCAGGTCATTTCTTGCACACTGCCTGGTATTTTACAAGTTGGCTATCTTTAGTTCCTTGGGAATATCACAAAAATGCAGAAGCGAGCCACTTCTATAAAACTGCTACTATAGTACTCCCACTTTGAGGTTTCTGGCTTGAACATGACATGAGCAATCATAATTGACTTTAAATTCATGATTGTTTCTATACCAAGTAACACCCTTCAAAGCTTTAAACGTATCAATTTTTTTCAGTATTGCCAAAGCCATGACCTCACGCTGCAATTAAAGTCTAAATCTATTTTCAGGGGAAACTCAACTGTGTGGGCTCTGGATTCAAGTCTGAAAAGGTTAAGCAACTACCACCGGTTAATGGCAGAAGGAAGGATGCTTAAGAAAATAAAGATCACATTTGACCTTCTTCACTTCCTCTTTCCATTGCAGCTTTCAATCTTCTTTTTTTGTAAAGAGCTGGCAGCATGTGTTTTCATTTATGATAAACTATTGTGGGAGTGACCTTAATAATAGGGCCAGATTTCAACACTGAGTTAAATAAATAGCACAGATTTGGGGAATTTAAGTTCTCTCAGGTTGTATGGAGAGGAGGAGGTGTGTGAGAGGAGGGTGGCCTATCAGAGCTGTGAGGTGCGTGGGCGTCTGGCTGTCACTCTGCTGTAACCGATTCAGTCGTAATGAACAAGATGAGTGGCAAAGCGCCAATGAGCTTCACTCACTAACTACTACGACACAGACAGAAAGTGTCAAGAAGACCATCTCCACAAATGCAGGCTCCAAAGTTATTAGGGGCAAAGTTATTATTACCTAATTTGTAATCTCGGTGTTGAACGTTCGGAGCTCTCTTTCTATTCATCAAAGGTATTTTTCATACATTCAACACATCGGCTATTCTTTAAATCTGGGCCAGGTTTGTCTTATCAGCAGGAGAAAGTTTTAGTATATACACAATTTTTAAACATACATAAACGGTTATATTCAGGGTCATAAATGGTTAATAGTTCATACAATAATCAGACAGCTTTTTGCCAGAAAGTACACAGGGTATTAAAACCTAAGCCAAACCAAATTGCTGTGGAGAGGAAAAAACATCATTTGCACTCTAGACGCAATCGATTCTGGTTAAACGCAAAAATGTTTTGAAAAAAATTAGCCAATTATCAAGTAAAATTACTAATATACTCTCTCCAGTATAAATAGAAACCTTGCTACCTTCATCATACAAATCTTTAAGGGTTTTATTCTGAATTGTGTGTTTGATAACTATAAGATCCCCTAACATAACCAGAGGAACTCGTGCAGTGTTGCTGTCAGTGGATGCTATAGGATCACATATGTTGCTGTCTACTTGCACATTTGTGTTTATGGAGCCGTTGTGATGGAGCTGATGGCTTACGTGGCGAGGAGAAAGCGTGGAGGAAGCAGACGCCCTCCACACGCTCCTACGTGCTCCGGTGTGTGCCATAGACTCATGTTGGACATGTCGTGCCGAGACAGCTCTGAGACACTAAAGCCACACACTGCATTTGTGGGAGATTATTAGAGCGAAAGATATCGTGTCTGTCGCTCAGGGAGGAGGTTCCTCGAAAGATCTGACCAATGGACGGAGCTGTGCGTGAGTGTGCACTGTAAGCTGAGGTGTAGCATGCAAAGGGGGAGGGAGTCCTAGCAGCATTTAGACAGAAGAACCCACGTCATGTTTGTGTGGTGACCATGCGTGAGGCACTGAGAGATTAAGTGCTATTACTTTATAAAAACACACAACTGATGTGGGACTAACTCACAGTGGCGTCTGCATAAGCTCAAACACTGGAAATGTCTTAGCACATATTGAAATGGGATCTTGATTAAAGTCAAATAAATAACTTCCATCTCAATCGTGTTTAAACATACACGGCTTTATTTTGTTCATTTATTAAATAAAAACAATATGAATTCAAACACACTTAGTACAGCCATACAGAGGGGCTAATTCAGTTTAAATATGTAGATTATCACATGCAACTACAAATGCAAAAGTACAAACACGACTCTGAATGTAAGTCACACATGAATCACTAAAGATTAACAATAAAATATAATATAGTATCATTAAAAAAAAAAAATACACTGGCAATTTCAGTAAAGCTGCTCGAGTTTTTACTCGAGTAAAAACAAGGAGAGAGTTATGTTTCAGTTGCACTGCTAAAGCAAGGTTCAAGAAATTGAAATGATTATTATTTGAAACTGAAGTAGTTATCACAACCAATAAAAAACATAAATAGTCTTCAGACATTTATGCATCAAATCAAAAGTAGGATACTGTGTGTGAGACATACTGCAATACCACAAACTGTAAAGTTATTAATATAGCTTTAGTTGTGCCTAATAGTGCTCTTGGGCTGTTGCTGTTGGGCCACAGTGAGACTTGTTGATACAGAGAGCTCAGCAGTGAGTTGTTACTCCAGCTGGGAGCCTGAAAAAACAACAGAGGCAAGTCCGAGGGAAAAGTACATGAAAAACACAGCTAAACACACAAAAACAGCCTTTGTCTCACAAACATAGACTAGCAGCATGTGCACTGTCCAAATGCAGCTAGCTTTGGCTTTACTACACAGTATTTGTGCCAGTTGTGTTGTTGTGTAGTGTCTGGATATGATGAGAGGACAGAGTTGGTGAGCAGGGCTCAGAGGATGAAGGTAAGTACCATTGGAAAGCTCAGTGCATTTCCAAGTGGTTTGAAAGTTTGCGTGAGGCAGCTTAACGGAACTTTGAATTATTTTTCCGCTCTGCTGCTCTCTGGACTCAGCTATAAACTAAAGACGACATCCTCTCATTAGTCTGCCCTCTGTTGCAAAGCCAGGCCATTTAGTGTACCCAAAATCCCATTGTTTAATTGTGCAGGTCAAGTCAAAGGTCAACCAAAATATTGATGAATTTTTTAAGGTTAAGGATAGAGGAAGAGGGGGCATGTCTCTGGGTCAGGTGACCAGCAGGTGTGTGGACAGGAACATGTTCTGCAAGGGAATCCCACTAAAGTCTAACTAATTGCACAATGAACATAGATGTCTATAAAAGAAATGAGTCGGTTAAGGCAGTTATAAGGCTCACAAGCAGAGTGAATGGCGTGCAGCAGCCAAGTGTTATGGATTACACAGTTTGTTTAAATCTATGTTAGGTGGATTATGCTCCTTCACTTAAACACACTGGCTTAGGTCAAAGGTTGCTGAGGTAAAGGCTGCTAAGAAGGTCCTCAAAACACAGCATTTTCTATGACCTGAGGGAATTCCTGGAGACACGGCACTTTGTACTCGTGACCAAAGTTTGTTTCAATAAACCCACCGCCTTGTTTTATTGGGAATATAACAGGGCAATGGACAGTGAGAGAAAGAAAATTTACACTGGACAATAACGGGGTCCAAAAACATCTACAGACTTAAGACCATCACAAACCAAGGTAAGCACTGACTAAAACAATAAATGAATTGTATTAATTTACTGCTTGTAAATGTTTGTGAACTACAAAAGGAGGAATGAACGAGAAACACTGACATTTTATAAAATACAACATTCAGATGTCAATTAACTGTGGTATTTCATAAGTTACATTTTTTTCTAATATTAATTCATGATCTTTTCCACCTCAAGAACCATTTAGGAAGAAAATAATTAGCTAAAAAAAACAGAAAAAAAACCAAAAAAACAAACATGTATTTGCAAGAAGCAGCACAGTAAACTTGTGCCCATTAAAGGTTTAATTAAAAAGTAAGAGGCTTACTACAATAGCTTTGGTTGGATGACCTAAACAACAGTCATTCAAATGCTGTAACTGAGAGGGATTTTACGCACACAAACCAAAACAAAGTGGTCACTTTATGCCCCAGGCACATTTCTGGTGACATTTAACAGCAAAGAAAGCTATTTCCTCTCACCATTCAAAGCCAAACTCTCTTAATTGCTCCAGAAGTCTGGTGCACTTTGGAGAACACTTTGTGATATGCGTTCAGCTTGATCTCTGCGGTTCACTTGAGTCTCTGTTTATTCCTGTGTGGAGAAAATTGGTTTACTCGAGTTGTAATTTTGATATGACACTCAAATATTCCCTTGAACACGCACCATTTGGAAGCCTTTGTAGTCCTAATGGACATTCATTATGGTTTTTGAGATAAGTTTATGTTGTCATTAAAAGTGACTAAACACAGAAACAAACATTTCCCAAACGCACTTTATCTGCTCCGTGGAGCGGCAGCGCAGCAACGTTTACTGCGCGTGCACGTTTTACGCGCAGCGTCATTTCATCGATAGGATCATGGGAACAGTCCACACAGCACAGAGCAGCAGCGGGCACAGCGAAGAGCCCGTCGACTTTCGCCGGTGATATTCCGCACCGCGCGTAAAAATCTAGTGTCGTGCGTAAATCTTTTATTTTATGATTTCGACACCGCGAAGCTTAAAAAAAAGTTTATGACTTGTTGAAAAAAGAGAACAAGTGTGACACAAATGAGTTCACGGATCGCACATCACTGGCTTCTGTCACAAACACCTGCTAACACGCGGCTTCATGCCCATTAACTTGTAGTAGCCTAAGCCTATAGCTGATGGTAACTTATTTTAGCCTGAAATTTTAGCTTGTCGTCAATTTAATCAATTGTGCAAAACTTTTATCAGATCTGCAGAAACACTATGCAAACAAACGTGACCACAGTGTTTTAGAATAAGCTTAAGGTTTAATCATAAATACCTACATTTTTTTGTGTGTTGAAGCAACTTAGGTTTTGTACCTGATCCAGAAACTATTTAGTTCAACTGAGGTAAATCTACTGACTGGACGCCATCCAGTTCAAACTCTGCAAACTGCCTGATTAGAAGGAGTTTAACAGAGGAAGCCAGATCTTATGCCACCCTTCGCTTCACACAGGGACATAAGCTTTCCACAGTTTTATTAATTAATCCATTACCACTACAGGCTAATCTCAATATTTATACAACACATTTTAAGAGATATTGCTACGCCTAAATACAATGCAGTTACAGCCAGACTGGTGGAAAACAGACCTAAATTGATGCTTGTGTCCTAAATGTATCTAACTGAAACCTCATCTTATTTTATCTGAAGTTCTCGGGTTTCCTTAAAGATTACAACAAATTCAACAGCCCAGTGTATAAAGATCTCCAAAAGGCATTGTTGATTAAAAAAAAATATATAGCTATTTTGCCTGTTTTGTGCGTGTTTATCCCGTAGGCCTAGTTCTGCTACTATTTGTAGAGGAGCCTAAATGCGTAATATCGATACGCAACACAAACAAATTACGCACGGTAAAATTCATCAAAATAACCCTAGCTGTTTCTAAAAAGAAGGAAATTCTAAAAGCGCCTCTTACACAGTGATTAGTGGGGTAAAATCTGTTGTGGTGGTGCCATTATAACTTTTTTGAGCTATTTCTGTGCGGCGCTATTGGCTGTGGACCAATCACGTCGCCTATAGGCCTACTCGCACCCGCTGCTTATTGGTTGCGGCCTGTTGTTTAATCTAATGGGCTGCTCAGGTTCAGGGGGCGGCTGTCCGATGGGAGCGGGAATGTGGGCCACAACTACCCGCAGGGCCCGGGACGGCGTCCTATAGAACGCGCTTCTGCAGGAACTGCACGTAGCAGACTTTAGACGAGCAAAGGCGGGATCACGCGGAAGACATAACCAATCGCCTGAATTAAACTCGAAAAACCTACAAAGCCACAGTATGTAACTTTTTATTCCAAAATACACTAAAATATTTTTTTCTTCATCAGTTTATTGCAGTAAAAACGTTGAAAACATACATCCTTGCACTGAGCGGACTTGCATTTCCACAAACTAAACTTTTGGAGCCATACAAGTGACGTCCACCTCCAGAAAGTTACATAGACCTACTGTTGACAAGAGGCTATAGGCCTATAGGCTAAATACAGCCTAGTACAAAGTAACAGTATCATAGTATATTATAGCCACTAAAAAAATAAATAAATCCAAACAAAGCGCTGGTAGCATAGACTACTTATCAAATTATAGCGTATTTTATTTACAGTGTAGGCCAATGGCCATTGTTTAGTGTATCTCTTTTCAGCAAATAAGGAGATGCTTTCGTAAATAACAGATGATTTTAAACAGCAGGCCTATGATGTGCCTTAGGCCTAATATAAAGGCCTACAAAATGGGCGTTCGTCGGTTTCATGTATTTACTTAATTCGGCCTATAGCAGCCTACCACACAAACTCATGTGCTTGTTTGAAAAAGAAGCATTGTGGTTGAAGTTTCAATTTTCACAATTTAAGAGTAAGATTTAATTATTTTCTAAAGGGGAAAAGTATCTTTTTTGGATGGGATGATGTCAGACTACAGTAAATCCAAATGAACCTCCTGTATAATGGTCATTGATGTGCAAATGTCAGTAAAACCCAACAGACTCTGACTGCTCATGTTCTACCTGCTACAGTCATGACTGCTGCCAATTAACACTTAAGGCATGTTAATGAAACCACAGAGTTTCCCACTTCAGGACCTCCTTCACCACAAGTGCCTTTATTGTCATAAGACCCCACAAGAAATCTCAGTGCAAGTCTTAAAGGAGAAATCGAGGGAGAAGACGTCTGCAGCAGCTTCATTATAGTTTCATCAGGATTTTTTTGTGTTTATAAAACTGTTATTTCTGTTCACATTCATCATATTGAAATTAGTGCTGTAAAAATTATAGAAACTGGATATTTTGCTATAAATGACAGCTATAAAAGAGACAAGAGAACCAAAAATGTGTTAACAATACAGCAATAATAAAAATGGTGATGTGTTGTGTTCTCATGGGGAATTGATAATGGTGCACAGACTGTTTAGCCTCAGCCTCTCAGACACACATGGATGAGTAAAACAAACAACCCTGGAAACAAATAAACCATGGCTCTTTCCTCTCACGCACCACAAATATTAATCACCCTTTTTGAACCAGTGAAATGCATGATACAGTGAATGATCAGTGAGGGTCCAGAGTGGGGTGGGGTGGTCCTGCGTCAGGACACCAGCTAAAAGGGATGAGGGCCCAAATGAGAAGAAAAGTTAAAACTCAAGGGTAATAGCTCTTTAGAAAGAGCTCAGGGCCAAAAAGGCAACATGCCAGAAATCAGGAAAAAACTTCTAAAACACTTTATTATGTCTTATGCTAATAAGACATAATCTTATGATATAAGATGATAAGATAT
>KN482849.1:64139-81553 GCA_000787095.1 Periophthalmodon schlosseri | reverse complement strand
CTTTGGACTTGCTTGTACTCCTAGCCATAAGGAGGGTTCCAGTAGCGCCAGGGAGAGATAACTAGATTACTCAAACATACATGGATGACAGATAAAACCTCTTCAGGCATGTTTTTGATGAGGGAACAATGTTATAATATGGTAGAAAGCTCCAAACAGCCGATTTTGCATAATACCCCTTCTTTAAAGAACTGCTCTCTATCAGAGCCGAAAATGAAATAGTGTGTCAGTCAGGTATCCCTAATGGTAAGACACCAGTGTTTTGTGCTGTGAAAGCTGTTGCTTGGCATATGGACATGTAGTCTCCAGAGAGCCTCATCAAAATTGTTCAATATAATTTGCCAGAAAACCTTGCCATAGGGCCCATCCCTTACCCAGTATAATCTGTTAGAGGCTGTTTGTAGTAAACCGCTAAGCAGCATGGCCCGTTGCCTCTCATAACTTCTCTTTCCTGTTCTCCTCTCTTCTTTATATGTATGTTTACATTTCTCTTTGTCTAGTAGCATAAGCTTGATAACTATTAAAAGTTCTTCAGCTATCGCCATTTCCCTGCTAATGATGTTTTTCTATGGCTCAGGTGTTGGTACTTTGAAGTGACATCACACTGGGGGTGTTCTACACGTATGTGTATGGCAGTTACCATGGTGACACAATGCACACATTAGCAAGCACAGCAAAAAAAGTTTTAAGATAGTCTGAAAACTCAAGAAAACATATAAAATGGATTTAAACACACATTTTCAGGAGCCTGTGATCAATAATGGTCCTGTTTAGGTGTTTGCTTTTCAACGCAACACAAAAAGGTGAGAGTGACTGAAAAACTGTTGGCTAATGCTAGCTAACTTGTGACTGTAATGTTATTTGAGAGGGACTTGTTTAACAGTAAAAATCATCTCACATGTTGTAGTTCTTTATGGTCAGATTGTGTTAAAGTCTAACAGAGCTTCAGACAGAGCATGCTTACAGTTAGCATCACACCCCCAGGGAATATTGATGACATCAACTGCAAAGTATCACTTTCATGGGTCCCAGGTTATATGTGAATGTTTTCACAGCAATTTTCTGGGACTTATTTGCATGTGTGAATGGAGGCAATTACAGAGTATACCAGCAGTCTTTACTCGTGGGAACTATGTGTGAATGGGGCTTATGAAAACTCATCTTATGCTTCCTGATTGTAGTGGTGTTTTCCAGTGGTGGAAGTACTACTCGATTACTCGATTTTGTTACTATCTGTATAAGTACAGATACCAGGACAAAAAAATACCCAAGTAAAAGTAAAAGTATCACATGAAAGAAAAAAATCTACTTAAGTAAAAGTATTAAGGTACTATTTAAAAATGTACTTAGAGTAAAAAGTAAAAGTATTTTGTGCATATTTTGAGATGTAATAAAGCCTCAAATGTAGTGATGCAGATTTGTGCTGAATTTTGTTCAGTAGAAGCAATTGAATTGATTGTTTTTTTCTAGCTGTTTTCATTTGTATATTTTGTTTGCTCTAACTATGAATGTGTTAAAAATAAAAACCATAGCCTCTCAAACTAGGCTTCAAACAATAATAAAACACTTTTACTTTTCAGTCCAGTAAAAAATGTAGTGGAGTACAAAGTACAGATACTTTCTCTCAAATGTAGTAAAGTAAAAGTAAGAAGTATCCACTTTAAAATTTACTTAAGTACAAATTTTTAGTTATCTGTACTTAACTTATGTACAGTACTTTACTACTTCTACTTCATCACATTCCACCACTGATGTTTTCCAACAGTGAGGTGTATACCACATACACCTGTCTCATATTTTCCTCTGGTGCACTTCTTTCATTAGCATGGTGCACTTATCTGATGCTAACACAATGGCCGCCACATTATCAGCCTCGCTCAGGATTCAATCATTTCCCTCCAAAACTGGACAGGAAGTCAGCTCCGCGGGCAGCCAGGACTTCCTGTGTACACCGCTGCAGTAAAAATCAGGCTCAAAGAATGTTTTTTGAGAAATATAATTAAAGTATGGTTGGCATTACATGCAAAGCGTGAATGACTAAAAGTGTAGGAATGTTCTGAGCAATCATGGGGGGATTAGTGAGGGATTAGACAATGTATCCACGGTTGTACGCAGCACTGATGTCTATGAGATCTGGAACTCTGTATTTTTTCTAGACAAACTTCTACTACTTAAGAGTGTAGCAATGTATAATTGTGTTTTGTCCTGCCTTCAAAACTACACTACCTGCAACAAGTCAAGACACATATTCAGCTTAACATTCAGAGTGTTTATGAATGAATGATCTAATAATGAGAGACGATAAAAAAGTCTTTATTTAAAGTCTTTATTATTTGCAGTATTTAAATAGGCTTATGCTTTTGGGTCAAAATGACCTCAGCGTTTTAAAAATCCTGCGTACAACCCAGAATGTGGCTGATTTTCAAAACCAACAGAGGTGTGTAGAGTAGCCAAAAATTGTACTTCAGTCAGAGTAGAGTTACTTCAAAATAACATTACTCAAGTAGAAGTATAAAGTAGAAGTCCAAAAAAATTTCTCAAGTCGGAGTAAAAAAGTATTTGGGAAAATTACTACTCAAGTAAGAGTAACTTAAAGAGTAACTGTCTGGGCATCTGATTTATAATTTGAAGTTAATATAATTGGAAGGACAAAAGAAAAAATCTGCTATTTTCAAGGAGCGGTGCAGAAAAAAAAACATTTCATATTGTCAACATAAACCTTTTGTCACTTGTAGACTTTCTCACAGTGGGAAGAGGAATACTTTTACTCAAGTAAGAGTAGTGTTACTTCAAGAAAAATATTACTATTACTACTACTATTACTACCCATCTCGAGATCTTAAGCTAGTCTTGGTCAGGACTACCTTAGCTGGAGATTTGACCTATTGTGCATGTTTTGGGTTGATGGGGGGAACCGGAGTGCCCCAATTTAGTCTGGTTTAAATGACAAAGGTCTTGAATTAGTCAAAGATCTACCCTAAATAATTCCAAATTACTAACATGGAACAAACCTGGTACGGATGAGCGAGTATTCAGTATTGCAGTATTGCATGAATCCATGTATTTGAGCAAAATGTGTCTTGTCCCAGTACAGCCATATTGTATAAGAAGCTCTTGAGGTCAAAACTGTGTGCATCTAATTAGAAGGCTTTTGTTGTCTTTTTTTAAAGTTACCATCACAGTGGACCCTGGGTTGCTAGTGACTTAACCTGCAGATACAGGACACATACAAGTTTTTCTCATTCTCCGTATATGGACAGGCCATGCCTCATGTAAAGCTCAGAACCTCCAGAATTCACTCACTGAGCTGCAGAGGCTGCACTAGCACTGATTCATGACTGGCTGCAGGTGCTGTGGTTTAGGTAGTGATGATTCAGATCAGAGAGAGGCATCTTAGGTTAACCCCAACTGGATTTCAGCATTGAAACTGGGAACCCAAATGAGAGACTCGTGTGAGGCTCATTTTGATTTCTGCCTGGATAATCGTCTTGACAACCAAAACACCAAATTATAGCATAAACACCATGGCCACCATGTCCAATGTTTTTGTAGTTAAGAATAAATCAGAATTACAATTGTTATCAGTCAACGGGGTCAATCTGAGGACACAGGTCAATTTAAAATCTTGCATACAGTTCCATTAATCACTATTGTACAGTTTGTCCCATCGTGTGTGTCCCTCCCTGATCCTCTAAGAATCCCGATGTGAGTGCTACATTAAACATGTTCCTGAACAGTGGTCTGTCTCACACTCTGAGTTTATGTGGAAATATGGAGCAGTGGAAACCTGCAGTGACAAATGCCTCACCTCAGACCTGTCCTCAGCTCTGGTCCTCCTCTGTTGGTTTAATCCCGATTTAGACCTGGTTTAGTCCTGTTTTAGACCTGGTTTAGTCCTGGTTTACTCCTTTTTATTAATACATGTTTTTGTACTGGTTTAGACTTGGTTTAGACCTGGGTTAATCCTTGTTATAAAGACCTGGTTTAGTCTTGGTTTAATCCTGACTAAGACCTGGTTTAGCCTTGTTTTAGACCTGGTTTAGACCTAGGTGAGTCCTTCTCATTAAGACCTGGTTTTGTCCTGGTTTTGTCCTGGTTTAGTTTTGTTTTAATCTCGGTTTAGTTCTGGTTTAGTCCTTGTTATTCAGACCTGGTTTAGTCCCCCTGCTCTACTCTGTCCCTGGTATGTGGGGTTTCCCTACTCCCACAGAGGGCGGGTCCTTGAACACACCGGCGTGCCACATTCAGGGAGCACGTACTTTTTCCTCTTTGGCCCTGCTCCTTTCCACTGGTGTGTTCAGGCGTCACGGGTATTCTCGGCTCTGATGTAACACAAACATCTCACAGGACTCTGCTACAGGCCTGGAAAAACTGACTGGATTCACAGGATTTCTGACTAGTTCGGAAACTGTATGTAAGATTTTGATTTGAAATTTCATAAATTTGACCTGTGTCCCCAGATACGAGGTAAACATGTTTAAATCAAATATAACTTTTACTGATAACAATTGTAATTCTGATGTATTCTTAATTACAAAAACATTGGACATGATGGTCATATTGTTTATGTTATAATTTGGTGTTTTGGTTGCCACGGCGATTATGCAATCAGAAAGCAGAATGAGCCACACATGAGTTTCTCATTTGGGTTCCAATGCTGAAATCCAATTGGTTTAAACCTAAAAGGACTCTCTGATCTGAATTGTCACTATATAAACCCCAGGACCTGCAGTCAATCATTAATCAGTGCTAGTGCAGCCTCTGCAGCTCTGGAGGTTCTGAGCTTTCACATGAGGCAGGGTCTGTCTACTGAGAATGGGGAAAACTTGTATGTGTCCTCTATGGCTCAGTGGTTAGAGCACTTGCCCACCAACCCAAAGGTTTGGGGTTTGAAGGTTGATTCCAACTCGGACCATGTTCTGTCAGCGTATTCTTTGGCAAGACACTAAAGCCAAATTGCCGTGTAAGAATACAAAGAGTAAAAAAGTGATTGGTGGTTGGTGGTCTTGCTTCAGTCAGTGCTTCAGGACTTGCCTGACCAGGCAGTCCAACATTCTGTTAGAATCCAGAAGGGTCTGGAATCGGATCATAGAGCGTGACAAACCTCTGTCCTAACTTGGGATAGTCCAGCCACAGCCACTAATTTGTATCACATGTCTCTCAAATGCAGAAGACATCTCCTCTCTAAAATGATCGTAACACTCAGAACAAAATATATAACTTTTACCTGAGATAAGTAAGAGTTTGGTGCTTTGATTGTTGATTCTGCACAAATCAGCGCCGTTTCTCAGTCCCCTGCATTACTCTGTGATTGGTTAATCTATCTCTAATTGGTTAATCTATCTATCTCTGTCAATCACGCCCTCTGAAATAAGGGAGACAGAAAACAGTTCCAGACCCACTTGTCTTTATAAAGTTTTGTCAAAGTGTGTGGTTCTGGCTGGAAACCGGAAACAGGAAACCCCAGGGCAGCTTCTTCATCTTACCACTACCAAGTATGGAGAGACTGAATAATAACTCCAGTGCTTTGAGAGGCTTTTTGGGGACAATACATGTTTCCTCACAGTAGTCCCATGTACAGAGGCTAAACCCATTAATGTATTGGTCACAGATGCCCTCCCAGAGCTCATTATATCATTACATTCGTTTGTTTTGGAGTTTCCTTCCTTAAATTCTCCTCAAGTGGAAAAACTTTGTCATCTGCTCTGCCCTATATCTCCAGCCCCAATCATTTATACAGCTAAGACCTTTTATTTGGTAGTTGAATGTTCTTAATTACAGACTCACGTTGTCCGGGACGATAAAGATATTTTTATTTTGTTGGAACAGACCAATCACGCGTGTTTGTTTGCGTGAGTCAGCCGTTACCGTGGAGACAGCAGCGCAGGGAAAGTTTGTCTCAGAATAAACTAAGAAGAATGTGTCCTTTCATAGACGGAGAGAGAGGGAAGAGATGAAGGGAAGGATGAGAGAGAGGAAAGAGAAGGAGAGAAGAAAGGGAGAGAGAGGAAAGAGAGGGAGGGAAGAGAGGGAGAGAGACAGAGGGGAGGGAGAGAGAGGGGGAGACGGAGGAGGGACAGAGAGAGGAGGGCGGGGCACAGAGGGAGAGGAGGAGGGAGGGAGAAGGAGGGAGAGACAGAGAGAGGGAGAGAAAGAGGGAAGGAGGGAGAGAGGAAGAGAGAGGGAGAGGAGCGAGAGAGAAAGAGAAAGGAGAGGCAGAGAGAGAGGGAGGGAGAGGGGGAGAGAGAGGAAGAAAGAGAGAGAGGGGGAGGGAGGGAGGGAGGGAGGAGGGAGAGGGAGGGAGAGAGAGAGAGGAGGGAGAGAAAGAGGGAAGGAGAGAGAGAGGGAGAGAAGCGAGAGAGAAAGCAAAGGGAGAGGCAGAGTGAGAGGGAGGGAGAGAGGGAGAGTCCTGATTTAGACTAATTTAAAAGGCCTAAAAGGACTCTCTCTGATCTGAATTGTCACTACCTAAACCCAGCACCAGCAGTCAATCTTTAATCAGTGCTAGTGCAGCCTCTGCAGCTCAGTGAGTGAATTCTGGAGGTTCTGAGCTTTCACATGAGGCATGACCTGTCCATATACCAAGAATGAGAAAAACTTGTATGTGTCCTGTATCTGCAGGTGAAGGCATCGGCAATGCAGGTTCAGTTGTGATTATAGTACCTTTTTTAAAACTGTAAGAGTGCAGGCTATATACAGTTCCTTTCTGTCCTGGTTTAGTCTTAGGTAAGTTCTGGTCCTGGTTTAGTCTTCAGCTGGGTGCCCACTGCACAATATTTTTCGTCTTATAAGATTGTTGGACACTGCTCGACGTGGGAAGTTTAAATCGTATGGCAGCACACATGCACACTGTGCAATGGTGCTATGACAAAAGTGTCTGAGCGAATATCAGGCTCCAGGCTCCATAGGATAATGTCTCCATAATAGGCTCTGTGCACAGCAGCATGCTGCTAGCTCACTGTGTCTCAGAGCAGTCACTTTTATTAAAATTGGAAAACATAAAAAAACTACTTATTATAATTTAAATGTATTAAAATAAAGACTACCCCATTCTTTTTATATGTAGAATATTTCAGTTTGTGGTGTTTTAATAGTATTTATTATGCCTCAAAATTAGCATTAGCATTGAGTCGTAAAAATCTCTCTTTCTAAAACACAGAAGTGTCCTCCGGTGAAGTATTCACTTTGTTTGTGTAGTTTTTAAGATGTTGTCAGTGACATCCATCCACAGCTGCTTGTTCACTGCCTGATCTTTAAATATTTATTCATTTTAGCATGACTCTGCAGAAACCTCACAGAGATAAAAGGGCGAGGGGAGGGCTACACTCTGCTGCTGGGAACAAGCGCGTGGGAGGGCATCCGGATTCGCAAATCTTTAATTTGCGTTCCATATTTTTATTTCAGATAGTTGGCACTAGCGCTACATGCTAGTGGTGTTTTCGCTTTTATAAAAGTGAGTAAATGAAAGAGAAACGGAGAGAGATGGTCCCGTTCACAGCGGAGCTCTTCTGAGGATCACCTGGGTTTACTGTTGGCCACAGAGATTGATCGCAGATGCAGGGAGAGGAGGGCTCACTCTGTGACCAAGACTCCGAAATATCACACAGACTTGATATCAGTCGCAGCTCGTCTTTGGTTGTGCGATGGTTCTAAATTTAATCTTTGTCCCGGTCTCACTGTGAGACCTATGATCAACGATTTTTAGCTACGACTCAAAATTTTCTCCACGATCATGACCCTTTCGTAGCAGACAGTCAAAATCGCAGCAGCCACCTGGCTTTAGTTAAACAGGTCAGGTATTACATTTTCTACCATGTTATAATGTTGTTCCCTCATCAAAAACTACCTGAAGAGGTTTTAAATGTCATCCATGCATGTTGGAGTATTTTTGCGATCTCTACCAGGCCCTATTCCAACCCTCCTCATGGTTAGCTGTAAGATTCTGTGCAATGCTCAGCCCACAAGCCTACGTCACCCATGCTCCCACATGACAATTCTCCATAAATATACAAAAGCATGATATAAAACGGTATACAGCCAGTTGACAAGCCTGATGCAATGTGCAGTAGTTTCATTTGTGGGATGCACGCTGATTGTGTTGTGATAGCGCTCTGAAGGGGAAGTGACTTAGGGTGGAGAGCAAATGGACAGGAGTATCAGAGCTTCAAAAAACGAAAGTGACGCTTATAAAAAACATCTTAATACGTTTTTTCCGCGAATATTGCATTTTTAAAACAATAAAAGGTAACATGGTGATCTAAGTATATTATGTATTAGCAGTTAATACCCCATAGAAATACCCCCTCTTTAAGTCCTGGTTTAGTCTTGGTTTAGTCCTGGTCAGTGTATGGTTCCTACCTTCCTTGAGGTCCAGCTGAGTGGTGAGGTTGGCCTGTATCTGCTCCAGCGTTTCCACAGTCTCCTGCAGAGCACTGATGTTGGTCATCAGGAGGAGCTGTGGAGAGAAACAAACACACCTTCAGTCTGACATAATGTACATGTGAGCAGTGAACACAAGAATAGGCAGATAGCACTGTAAATGACCAATCAAAACAGCGGGAGAAGAGACATATGCAAATCAAGGTAAATAACTATTAAAAAGTTCAAGTTTAGTCCTGGTTTAGTTCTGGTTTAGTCCTGGTTTGGTCCTGGTTTAGTCTTGGTTTAGTGCTGGTTTAGTCCTGGTTTAGTTCTAGTTGCTAGTTTAGTGTTGGTTTAGCCTTGTTTAGTCCTGGTTTATTGCTGTTTAGTACTGGTTTAGTCTTGGTTTAATGCTGGTTTAGTCCTGGTTTAGTCTTGGTTTAGTGCTGGTTTAGTCCTGCTTTAGTGCTAGTTTAGTGCTGGTTTAGCCTTGGTTTAGTCCTGGTTTAGTCCTGGTTTAGTAGCCAGGGTTTAGGGTCAGGACTTAAGAACAGATCCTAGATACAATCACTCTTAATCAGGTCCCACTGCTGGGGAGCACAGTCACAAGGGAGAAGCTCAGAGAAGACTCGCTGCTCCTCCACATTTAAAGCTGACCTATTGTGCAGAATTGACTTTTCAGACCTTCAGGCAGAGAAAAGCCCTTATGAGAGACACAGCAGTCCAGTGAGGTGTCTCTGGTTTGTGCTCAGCAGAGAATCTGAGGAATCTGCCTCTCGTTGCAGCTCCAACACATCTGGGACAGTTTGGGCTCTGAGCAGGTGAATCAGGGTCAGCATGAGGAGGACACATGGAGGACAGGTGGAGGACAAGTGGAGGTAGGTATCTAAAGTCCACAGGTTTACAATAGAGATGGCAAATAGGGATGACGGATTTGTGAAAAATATCAAATTGCGGAGTCAACAGGAGTCTGTTCACATTTTAAACATGTCCAGAAGAACTGACTGAAATATAAACTGACAAACTAATACAAGAATCACACTTCAGAACATGTCTGTACAGATCTAAACTACAGGGTTAGCCGTTTTTTATGCCGAATAAGACAAGAGGTTTTGTTGTTTGTGGAGGAAATTATGGTACTTCAAAAAGTGCAGCCTTTGTGATTTTACTAACTGCCTCCATTCAAATTGCGATTTTGAGTCGATAACATTTAATTGTACAGCCCTAATGACAAATGACAAGTCTTGTGTGTGAGTGCTCAGAAAGTGTTCATTTGCATCTATCTCATGACCCCACCCACAGCTCTGTACTTTAGGGTGACCAGATTTTCAAAACTAAAAATTGGGACACACCTGGTTTAGGATGGTTGGTATGAATAAAATTGTGAAAAGAGCGCATAACAGGTAACATTTTCTGTATTTTAGCTAAACAAATGACAATATATTGCCCCTTTATTGTTGGCGGGGATCAAATTGGTCAAAAATAGGAACACCTGGGACATTTCTTGTATAAAACCGGGACAAATCACTGGTTTTGGATAAATCTGCTGGTACACAGGGCTCAAAACTGGGGCTGTCCCGGGTAAATAGGGATGTCTGGTCACCCTACTGTACTTACGCTACTGGTAGGTCATATGAAGAATAGCCTTTGTTTGTCCAAGGGGGTATCCCATAAAGCTTTGTGGTGTGATGTCACAATGTATTTTTAGCAACTGTGTAAAGCGCTATTGGACACCGGGTCGTAGGGTTCAAAAATGTTACGTTGCTATTTTTAATAATAAAGTACATATGCCATATGAAGGTTGTGTTCACACCAGCACAGACACTACATGACAGTTGTCACTAAACAGGGACAAACCTGGACTGGGCCAGGACTAAACCAGGTCTAGAACAGGACCAAACCAAGTTTATGTCAGGACTAAACTTACATAAAACCAGAACCAAACCAAACAAATATGAACAACACATCTTGACGTTTAATCAAATAGAAGGCCAGATTGCTGATTTGTATTATAAAAAAATCAAATAGTTTCCATGGATATTAATTTGTTTTTGGGCTGTTTCCATAGATATGCACAAGTGGGTAGAGTAACCAAAAATTTTACTCAAGTAAGAGTAACGTTACTTCAAAATAATACTCAAGTAGAAGTACAAAGTAGTGGTCCAAGAAATTAGTATTAGTTAGTAAAATTAGCATATGGTAAAGTACAACTCAAGAGTAACTTAAAGAGTAACTGGCGGGACATAACATCTGTTTTGTAATTTAAAGTTAATGTAATTTGAAAGACAAAACATTAAATAATGCATAAAATGTGGTAATTTCAAAGGATGGACATAAAAATTATACAAACTGAGTCATATCTGATGGAGTGGTGCAAGAAACACAAATGTTCAAATCATTTCATACTGTCAACATAAAGCTTTTGTCACTTGTAGACTTATTGGCAGTGGAAAGAGGAACCAAAGCTGTTACCAACCAACCAGTAAGAGTATTATTACCTCATTAAAACAATATACATACATATAACAATATATTAAAGTTTGCTGCTCTGAAAAGTACAATCTCTTTCAAATTGTACAGTGTAATAGAAACACAACCAGGCCAATTAGCTGGTTTAAAACCATAGACTGTATAAAGAAGTGGACTAAGGGTGTGTGACGTCACCCATAGCGTTTGACTCCAGTCAAATGAAGCTAATCGAGGCTAGAAGTTAGAGGGGCAAAGTTGGATCTGAGGTCCATATTTGTAATTACGATCGCGAGTATCATAGCAACCAAAAAGCCAATCTGTAGCCCCTTAGTCCACTTCTTTATACAGTCTATGGTTTTAAACCAGCTAATTGGCCTGGTAGTTTAGCAGGGGGTGGGCACTTAGCAACGCTGTCAATCAAACCTGTTGCTAACGCTAGCAGGAGTGATCTCAGAGAAGGAAGGTACTTGATTTGTCTGTTATTAATGTTCATATCTCGAGTTAGGGACACAATAGTGAAATAAAAATACCAGGATCCTGTAGACCGGGTCAGTATGAACAGTTTAAGACCAAAATGACGAGCCTGACAGCAGCAGTTACAGAGAGAGGGGCGACAGTTTTCTAATGTAAAGTGAATTGGAGTCGATGAAGCCAGAAGCGCGCCCGTGATTACTTCCTAGCACGTTAACTTTGTCCATTTATATATACAGTGTATGTTTAAAATGGGGCTTATACTCTTTTGGTAATACGTCATATTAGTGCTTCTGTGTTTAATGCAGCGCTATGTTCCAACACAAACACTTTCCCCACCCACCACTTTCTGTACACGTGTAGAGTTACTGTTTTTAATATTTTAAATGTTTTCTTTTTTTTCTCTAGTTCCAAGAGTATTATTTTTGTACACATTGGTATTTCTTGTCACAAGCTCATTGTCACATGAGCCTATGCCCTTTAAAAGGGCTAAGCAAGTGGTGTTTCATTATATGGCCTGACAAAAACACTTCCTGTGTCGAACCGCGCTGGCTCATCCCATGTAACCAATAAAAGACTTATATAATATTATATATTATATAATATTTCCAACAAGTGCCTTGGACTTTGCTCCTTTCTTGACCACTTTTTTACTCTTATCACAGTAAGTTTTTATCCTACAAGCATGGTCATGTTCACTGTTTGTTTTTGTAGTGGGGTTGTCTGTTTTCCCCTGCTGCCCTTGAAAGCACCTCTGTGGGCTCCACCCTTGATCCCGCCCTCCTAGTTAGAGACCATTTAAGCCAACTGCTCCCAATATGGCGGCTTCTTTGCTGCTGCTGCGCCTTTACTTTTTGGGTTAATTACAAGGTAGGAAAAAGGTTCTTTACAAATGGCAAAATTGTAACAGTTAATTTAAATGGCATATTTCCATTAGTGTTCCTGTTCTGTGCTGCTGTTGGTCTGTGGGAGTCAAACCCAGGGTAGATCTGCTACAGAGGTAGGCACAGGTCGAAATTGTAAAGTAAAATTAATTTCTTTAAACAGGGCTGGTTTAGTTCCTGGTTGTCATTAAAGGGTGGTAAGTTTGGTTGCCATAAATGTAACAAATAAAGGTGAGCCTTTTTAACAGCTTGTTCTTGCAGGCTAAACCTGCTGCTGTTTTGCATCGGTTTTGGTTTGCCGTTTTGTTGTACCGTCTTGTTCTACTGTTTTGCGGTGTTTTGCTATTTTTGTTTTGTAAGCCAGTTTTAACCAACTGGGTCGGTCGTACAATTAAACTTTTTGTCTTTTTGTTTCAGCGACTCTGGGTGCCTGCCTCTGGGGGGGTTGGGCTGGACACGTTGGTGAGGTTCCCCCACCTCTGATTTTGATCTAGTGCACTAGGATCACAAGTTGTTTTTGCACTTTTCATTTGCTGTGCCGTCTGCTCTGTCCACTGAGGTGAGTATGTGGTAGGAGGGAGGAGGGCACACCCTCGATAGTCTGCTCACCACTGGTGGCCCCAGCTATCTTATTTTGTCTTTTTTTTTGGTAATTTTAAACTGCAAATTTTTAATTCTTAGGTCTATTTTAGCTAGTAATTCAACTTTAGGTTTTTGTAATAAAATTCAAATCTTCTACCTTTTTTAACTTAAATTTAGTTATACATGTACTTTTCTAAATTTAGTTGTCTTGTTTAACTTTATTTTATTTCAGCCACATACAAGAATATTCATTTCAAGTTTAAAACTCTTTTTAAATAAAATCATTTTAATTGTTTTTCACGTCTGTCATCTTAATTCAGAACCTTGCCTGTGTCTTTAATTTGTAAATTTGATTGTGACCCTGGGTCTTAAACTCCCAAAATTACCCTCGGTGATGTACCACATTTTGTTCCCCACCCACTCCACAACTGAACCTGGGTTGCCAGTGCTTTAACCTGCACATAGAGGACACATACAAGTTTTTCTCATTCTCAGTATATGGACACCTGTCATGTGAAAGCTCAGAACCTCCAGAATTCACTCACTGAGCTGCAGAGGCTGCACTAGCACTGATTAATTATTGGCTGCAGGTGCTGGGTTTTAGATGGTGACATTCAGATCAGTCCTAGGTTTAAACCAACTGGATTTCAACACTGAAAATGGCAACCCAAATGAGACTTGTGTGAGGCTCATTCTGCTTTCTGATTGGATAGTCGTCTGGAAAACTCACACTAAATCATAACAGACATAAATCAGCGTTACAATTGTTACCAGTAAAGGCTATATTTAACTTTAATGTTTACTTTGTATCTGGGGACAGAGGTCATGTTTATGGAATTTAAAATCTTAATCTTAGTTCCTTTTTAAAGAGCAGCTTCGTCTAAGTTAAAACAGCTCTTTCCAGCATGTCATGCACAGTCGAGATAATGCTTAAGCGATTAGGTGTTAGAATTGATTAGTCACAAACATTTCGAATACTGGTGTAGTCCTGGTTGTGTTTGTTGGAAAATGTGGTCGTCACCAAACGTCTAATCAGCCTGCGCCCAGGGTCTGACAGAGCAACAGCAAATGCCAAAATACCACACCTCTGTTCCAAGTCACTGAGGCTCTCAAACCATTCCATACACTACCCACAATGCAACAGAAAGGGTCCTTGCTCTAGAATCTGATGCCATAGTTTCAGATGGAGGGCAGGGGTCTGTATAACTCCATGGGAGAGTCCCTATTTTTCAAAGAAATAACCAAAGTTATGATCAAATGTTAAACCTTATTTGTTTGGAATTGGCTCCACAAACTTGCCATATAAATCTTATGGCTTAGTTTTTTTCAACTGACAACAATCATGTCTTTGGGGTTGAATAATGGGACCACTTTCTGAAGATATTGTGAAGATGTGAAATTTTGTGCCAGTTTTTGTTTCATGTGGATTGACCCAGTAATTAGAGATATAAACCATAAACAGGCAGTCGTGTGCAGTCGGGACAATCAAGGCAAGCAGTGCTTGCCCAATAAATTCTAAACTCATCGTGTATCAAAAGTATAATTGAATAGTTATAAAATATATCCAAATAATCCCGTTTTCCATTCACTTCTGTGAGTTTGAAGTATGGACACTGAAGTCAGTGTCCTTTAGTACACCCTACTGGCCACTGAGCAGACTGCATCAATCATGGTTCCAAACGTCTCATTAACTTGTGTTGTCCTCTGCTACAGATGCCATGCCGCGCCACACTCGCTAAATGTGCTTTTACAAGGGGATATGCAAGCCGGTTGTTTTAGAGGCTTGCGTACTGAGAATAACAACAGCAGGCTCACACAGCTCTGAATAAACCCCATGGAGGAATATGGAAGAATCGGACATCTGAGGATTTCAACAATTTCAACACAAGTGACTAAAATAACTCTCCTAGCTTCATGTTTCTAGTGATTAGTAATACAGGCAGTGATTTAATCAGTGAGCTAGTTTCAGAGTTAGTTTGTGTGAAATGGAGTTTCGGTTTAAACACTGATTTAAAAAATAAAGGTGTTGTCATTTATTTTGATTTATCAAATCATAACTATTGTGTAAGACAAATGTTGGCCCTTGTTAACATTATGGTTGCTAGGTAACAGTTATGGAATTACCTCTGCGCATATCTGCTGTCCATGTCGAACCAGGAAGTACAATTATAAACCAAAATAAATTTAAAAAAAATAGACAAAACTAGGCAAGATGGTTTTTTTTTGTAAAATCTTAAATCTAATGTTATCTATGTTTTAGAGAAACTAATACTCTAACCTGCCCTATGCACTTTAAATTCTTTAAACGTTCTATGATCATTTCAGCTAAGTGACGATTTTCCAATAAACTTAGGAAACCCCTGGTCCCTCAGGGCTTCTTTAGGAAAACCACAGCCTCGCCAAAATAAGAGCGTGACTGTGAGAGGGCCTCGCCAAAATAAGAGCCTTACTGTGAACTGAGAGGAGGAGTGACTGAGAACAAACACTCACTTTTTCCATTTACCACAACTACTGCCTCTACCACTACTATTTCTACTGATACTATGAAAGAGCATACAGCAGCAACAGCTACTACTACTACTACTACTACTACTTACTTACCTTTATTACTAAACGTACCATTAAAACCGGGGTTAATTTATTTTCAGAACTACTACTACACAACACAGAAGTGGGAGGCAATGACAAATTACCACGAGCAGCAGTAGTAGTAGTAGTAGTGGTGGAGGTTGTCGTATCAGTAGTAGTAATAGGAGTAGTAGTGGTCGTACTAGTAGACTAATAGTAGTAGTAGTAGCAGCAGTGACTAGTAGTAGTCATAGTAGTGGTAGTAGTAATAGTAGTAGCAGTGATCATTGTGATCGCTTTAGTAGCAGTAATGGTAGAGATAGTATTAGTAGTGGTGGTAGTAGTAGTGTAGGTAGTGATAGTAGTAGCAGTGATCATTGTGATCGCTTTAGTAGCAGTAATGGTAGAGATAGTATTAGTAGTGGTGGTAGTAGTAGTAGTAGTAGTGGTCGTGGTCATGGTTGTATTAGTAGTAGTAGTAGTAGTAGTAGTAGCCTAGTAGTGGTCATATTAGTAGTAGTAGGAGTAGTGGTTGTGGTCATATCAGTAGTGGTAGTAGTAATAGTGGTAGTATTAGTTGTAGCAGTTGTTGGTGTTGTAGCAGTAGTGCTTTTCAGGTTTACAGTTTTCAGGAATATCAAACAACAATAAAATCCATTTACTGTCTTAAAAACGTGAAAAACAGCAGTAGTTCATTTTAAACAATTTGCAGTTATTCCTCACTTTCCTACCACATTCCTAGCATCCTAATTATTCTCAAAACTTTCAGAGGCAGAGTTTTGCTGTCAGCTATTTGTACTTTGCAGCTGATGTCATCAACATTCCCTGGGGGTGTGAGTCTTTCTGGAGGCACTGCTATGTCTGACGCTCTGTTAACTCAATCTGAGCTTTGTTTTTTACACAATCTGACCAGAAAGAACTGACTTAATAGAAACTACAACAGGTGAGCTGATGTGTGCTCTTAAAAGTCCCTCACGCATAACATTACAGTCACATGCTAGCTAGCGTTAGCCAACAGTTTTTCAGTTAGTCACTCGCCCCTTTTTTGTTGAAAATCAAGCACCTAAACAGGACCCTGAACGTCCAGACTGATCACAGGCCCATAAATCCATTTTGTATTTTTTCTTTGGGTTTCAGACAAACGAAAAACTTGTCAGTATAAATAAACAAAAGGTAAATTATTTTTTCACAATACCTTTAGCATTGTTTAGTAGTAGGCCTAGTAGTAGTAGTAGGCCCAGAAGTAGTAGTAGTAGTTGCTGCTGGTGTTGTTGTTGTAACAGTAATACTATAGTACTCACTCACATTTTCCATCTGGCTCTGCGTTGGGAGTTACAGTAGTAGTAGTAGTAGTAGTAGTAGTAGTAGTAGTAGTAATATAGTATTATAGTATTAACTCACTAACATTAACATTTACAATCCTGCTCTGTTGCAGTGCACAGTTAGTCATGTTGAGCATTACAGTAGATCTGGTAGTAGAAGTAGTAACACTAGTAGTAGCAGTAGTTGTTGTAGTAGTGGTAGTAGTACAATACCCATAATTGCCATCCTGCTCTGCTCTAGTGTGTGATTGGTCACACTGAGTGTTACACCAGTTGTAGTAACTGTAGTAGTTGTAGTAGCAGTGGTAGGCCTAGTGGTAGTATAATACTCACATTTTCCATCCTGCTCTGCTCTAGGGTGTGGTTGCTTGTGTGTTACAAGTTTGTGGAGCTAATCCCAAACAAATAATGATAAAGTTCAACATCTGTGGATCATACGTTTGGAGGTTTCTGTCAAAAACTGTGAATCTCCCATAGAGAGGCCCCTGACCATCTGAAATTATGACATCATTAAATTCTAAAACGCCAATGCAGCTAGTGCCAAGATTTAAAATTAAAATTGCTCTTTATTTCTTAAAAAATGCACAATTTGAATGGGAACGCAGCTGATATTTTGTCATTTGGTCTGAAAGGTAAACAGGAAGAAGGGGAGGAAGGATGCGATTCTAACAGGAAATATGTTCACTCATAATATTTTTCAGAATTCTCTCGAACTGTTTATGAAAAATCACAAATAAAGCTTTTTATTAAATTATTA
>KN482849.1:29947-60080 GCA_000787095.1 Periophthalmodon schlosseri | reverse complement strand
TTTTTTGGCCCCCCCCCCCCCTCTCTCTCTTTGTGCGTTTCTGTTTCTATTTCCCAGCACCGTGACCTCATTTGAACCTAGAAAAAAGGTGCTGCTTTTTCGGCTGTGATTTTTGAACAGGACATGCTCTGCAGTAACGAAACTTAAAACACAAGACCGTCACTTCCTGGAAATATTTAAATTTTAAATGGTGGTATTGGCTGTTTAACTGTCAGACTGCAGATGTGTTGAGCTGGTTTATGGTTAATATCTCTGTAATTACTGAGCCTATCCACATGAAAAACAAATAATGATAAGATTCAACATTTGCAGATCATAAGTTTGGATATCTGTTTCCAAAATAGTGAATCTACCATAGAGTGATACTACTATACTATGAACTATTACTACTACTACTATGAACTACTACTACTACTAGAACTACTATACTATGAACTACTACCCTGCTACTATTATAACTACTACTACAACTGCTAAAACTCCTACAACTTCTACAACTATTACTCCTCGTACTACCATAAACTGCAACAACTAGATCCACTACTACTTCTCCTACTCCAACTACCATTAACTACTACTACTAATTGTACTACTACTACTATATTATGAACTACTACTACTGCTACTACTACAACTGTATTACGAATTACTACTACTTCAATTTCTAAAACGTGAACGCAACCTTTGACCATAAAAATCTGTTTACTTACTTATTGTTTATTCAACTGGGGTAGTTCCACTGATAAATGTACGCTATCCACCACCACTACTCCGAATTACTACAACTCTCTTACTACTAGACCTACTCATACTAGTACTTAAACAGCTACTACTTCCACAGCTACTGCTCCTCCTATAAACTACTACTAGCTACAACTAGGTCTATTACTACTACTACCATGAACTACAACAGTAACTAGACCTATTTCTACTACTCCTACTCCAACTACCATTATGTAGGCTACAAGAACAACTACTTCTACTATTCTACTACAACTGCTACTTGTTCTTTTTCCTTTTTTCTGTTTATGATGTTACTTTGTATTGTACCCTGTTAAGTATTACTGTCTTTTCTTTCAATAAAAATACTACTACTACTACTAAGAACTACTATAGCCTTGTTTCCATTGGTTCGCACATGTCTCCACTGTCTAAGGTGAACCGTCTGAGGGGTCAGAAATGGACTCTGGAGGGTACTAGCTCCCAGAGGGGGCCAGCGGGGTACAGATCGCTTTAGCTACGCTGTGTCTATACAAGAAACGAGATGATTGGATAAGAGAGAATGCAGACTCAACATAGCAAAAAGCAGATAGAAACATAAATTAAAACTGCAAGCAGTGATAAAGGGCCCTCGCCACCTTTGCAACCATGGACGGCGCGTTTCTTGGGGCTGCCTATCAACCCCGGCTTAACATCTGATTCCAAAGTGCTGCTGTCACATTGCAGATAAATGATTGCAGGAGGTGCTGGAGAGCAATTTAGATTTTCGCGATTTTCACTTTCTGACTGGACCTCCACGTTTGTGCTCAGGCCCTAAATAATAATTTCTCACTAAATGCTGGCTTTATCTTGTGGTAAACTGTTGTATTTCCAGTCATGTCAATTACATTTCCAGTACATAATGCATCTAATATGAGCCAAACTCAATGCATTACATAAAAAGAGACTAAAACGCTGCTTAGAGGCACAGAGAAGTGAAATAAAAGCAGAAAAAGCTAATGATTAACCGGAAGTAGTTTTGTGTTTACACTAGCTTTAGCTTTAGCCACATCTCACAGCAGCACAAACTTGGAATTACTCAGCGTCTTTTTGTGAATCACTGAGATTGGCCATATAATTACGAGTATAATTCAGATAAATTTTAGATTTTATTTATTATGAAATCATGAGTTATGTTTGGGTGATGTTAGCATCTCACGAAGCAGGGCCCTGCACCCCGAGCTGTGCTCGGATCATGGAAGTACAACTTGGTTGGAGGGAGCCGCACAAAACAGACCCGCTCCAAAGCGGCCCCAAGTGAACCGTGCCAGTGGAAAAGAGGCTTATTACAACCACCACTATACCACCAGAAAAGTTGCATAATGCACCTTTAAGGAAAAAGTAAACAAAATGTAATTGCAGTAGTGAAGTTGCATTTATAATCAGTGGGTTGCTGGTTCAAATCCTGTCTTGACATCATCATGTCCCAGGGCAAGACAAGACTCTTTCTATTTTTATATCTCCCACAAAAAATGAAATAAAAGTGAGAAATGGTGCTGGAATGTCTCATTCTTGAAACATGTGTGAGGCCTGCAGATGTTTGTGGAGCTGTTGTTCTGTTTCTAAGGGCTTAGAGACTGGCACAGCAGCAGCCAGTCAGAAAGGAGGCTGGTTCAAATGCAGCCAATCACAGCGCAACGTGGTGCCCAGGCTGGCATCAGCTCAGGAAACAGTGAGCAAGGCTGTGGTCAGAGAGAGAGAGAGAAAGGGGGAGAGAGAGAGAGAGAGAGAGAGAGAGACAGAGAGAGAGAGAGAAAGGAGACAGAGAGAAGGGGGGGAGAGAGAGACTCAATAAGGGACTTGTTTAACAGCACAAATCAGCACACCTGTTGTAGATTCAGCTAAGTCAGTTCTTTCTGGTCAGCTTTTGTTAAAGCTAAGCTCAGACTAGTCTAACTTTAATTAGCCTTGCTGCGCCATGCAACTTGTGGTGTAGTGTCCACTAGATCAGATCTGTGGAGAGGCCACCCATAGTAAGATTACATGGTTTTCATGCAATAAAAAAACTTGATTTGAATAAATGCAAGATAGATAATGACATTCTGTGGAACATTACAGACAAAGAAATAGCACCCCCCTTAAAGGCAAGCAGGTGGCAACTCCCTGCCAGAAAAGTTACATAGTGCACCTTTAAAGAGGCAGTAGTTCTCTTCTGTGGGTAATTAGTTTAAGTTTCGTTTTTGACGCTCTGAGTCTTCCCTTCGCTCCCCCTTCAGGGCGCTATCACAACACAGTCAACATCCTGCTAATGAAACTACTGCACATCGCATCAGGTCAGAATTGTCATGTGGGAGCATGAGTAACCCAGGCTTATGGGCTGAGCATTACACAGAGTCTTACAGTTCAAGGAGGGTTCAAATAGTGTAGAGATCACTAGATTACTCAGACATGCACGGATGACATCTAAAACCTCTTCAGGTATGTTTTTGAGGAGTGAACAACATTATGGTAGAAAGCTCCAAAAAATTGTTTTGCATAATACACCCTCTTTAAATAAGATAAGAATAATAACTGTATTTAACCCCGATATTATAATAAAATAACATTGTGACAAAATATTCAAAACACAAAGTAATTCAAATTGCAACATCTGAATATGTCATCATTTCTTAAAGAATTCAACGCCCCCCACTCCCTTTAATTTTTACTGATGTGACATTTTAAAGCATCTTTCTTTCATTAAACCAGAATGTGCTGATTTCTGAGTGAACACTTTGGTAATCACGATTTACAACCGTTAAAGTGCACATGTCAGCTTAAACTATTCATTTCACTAAAAATCTTGCCTAATTTTATTTTTTTGTGTAATTTTGGTGAAGGATTTTATTTACTTATTTACACAGGCAGCAGATGTGAGATACGTAGGGTTAATTCCATAACTGTTATGTAGCAACCATAAACAAGGGCCAAAATGTGTCTAAATTACACAATAGTTATGATTAAACTAATAAAAATAAATGTGTTGTCATTTACTTTTATTTTCGTTTTGTTAAATGAAGGCTGAAACTGTGAGAAACATGCCTCACTTGTGCGTAAATTGTCCCTGCATTTTGGTTGGAATGGCAGGTAGAGGTATTTTGCTTTAAAACTCAGCACTACTTCCTGTATTTTTGTACTTTTCATTTTTTTCCACCCACAAACTGTTTGACTTATGGAAAACCATGATAAATATTTGCCACAGGTACTATCCAACCAAACAAAGTCGTCATAATTAGAAAAAATATGTGAATCTGTCAAAAGCACAAGTAAATATTATGAGGAAGTAGGAACGTATGGAGAAAACGGATAATGAGACGATGTGGTGATATTACACTGCCCCCTGGTGTTGGATAAATAACATACCATGACTACTGCTGCTGATGGTAACTGTTATTAATATTTCTTCTACTGGCAGTGGCAGCTATTACTGATACTACTACTAGTAGTACTACAACTACTACTGCTACTGCTACTACTGCTACTGCTGTTGCTACTACTACATAGGTACTACAGTCTACTACTACTTTTTGGAGTTGGATAAATGTAACCAATTTATCAGACACAATCGATTTCTTATGCCTTTGCATCTTGGATCTTTGTTGCATTTTTTTTCACTGGAAATTTTACACTCTGAATTTTGACCATTGAATTTAAGGGCTTGAAAAAAGTTGTACTGAAATTTGAAAGGGAAACATTTTTATTTAAATTTTTAAACACATTGAAAATGTATACTTGAAAATTCAATAACAGAAATTCAGAATAAAAACTATTCAAATTTTCAGGGTTCAAAAATTTAAAGTGAGAAATTCAGTGACATTTAAAATTCAAAATGTGATGAAACAAATGATCTTCCACAGGAAATCCACTTTCTCTGCTGTCGACTTTTTTCTAAGTTAAAAAAAAAATCTGAATTCATTTGCTCCTTGGGCTCTGTCAAAGCACTGTTTATCTCATTTATTCTGCAGTTCATTTCATTGGCTATAATGAAGGCCTGAACGGGCCTTTAAAAAAAGAGGTGTACTTGTAGACAGAAGAACCCGAGGCACAAGGTGCATTAAAATAGCCTTATTACAAAGTAGGACGCCAGTGCGTTTGGATCGAATAGGAACTGTAAAGAGACACTGCAGATGTCCTTTAATAGTGGAATCGTGTGACGCAGTATGTTTTGAATAAGGTCTGGGTAGAACGTGGGTTCTGTTGCCATAGCAATCTTATGAGTGGAGCAAAGGCAAAATTTGGATGGAAAATAATGACGATGAGATGAAGTGAAAAACAAAAGTTGTTACATATTTTAAGAAGTAAAAGAAAAATTCAAAACTGTCAACTGGACAAAAAGTTGTAGGAGTGAAGACGTTTCGCTGCTCATCCAAGCCGCTTCTTCAGTTCTGGTCAGATTATTGGTGGACACTTCCTTGTATCTATCTGAAGGGAGGAGCTAACTACACTGAAACTGACACGCCTATTATTTACAGTTTTTGTTTGTAGGATAGGTCTATTGCGCTACACTTAAGTGCAGACTGTGCCTGAGTCATAGTTAGCATAATTATTCAGGCCCCTAATGGGTGCTCTCACACCTATTACCATACTGGCTTGCTCTATTGTTTCCTTTGTTTGCTTTGGGTCTGAGGATGGAGTTATAGACGGGGGAGAGACGACGTCTGAGGCCCCCATTCCTGTTCAAAGAAGGATTGTCTTTCCTAACAAAAATTGCTTCTTCAACCCCCCTCTCAAACCATTTCTTTTCCCTGGCTAAGATCTGTACCTCACTATCTTCAAAGGAGTGGTTAGTGGCTTTGAGATGGAGATGTACGGAGGACTGGGGTCCAGAGGAGCTGGACAATGTAGCGCTCACTGCAGTCTTCACTGCACTGAATGGAGTAGAGCACATTGCTTTGTTTATGGCTTGGGGTTTTGTCCTTTGGGTGAACCAGTTTCTGTCTTAAAATGTTTGTAGATTTGAAATAGACCGGAATTTCATACTGTCTGAAAATTCTTTGAAGCTTTTCAGACACACCAGCTGTATAAGGAATAGTTACACCTTTCCTTCTAGGTTCAGATTCTCTGTTGTCCTGTTTTTTAGTTCCCTTAGATCTATTGACGTCCCATTTTGGATATCCACAAGCTGAGAGGCCTTTCTCCACGTGTTCCTCTTTCACTTTTCCCTCTCTGTTTGTAGGAACCACTTGAGCCCTGTGTTGTAGTGTACGGATAACTCCGAGTTTGTGCTGCGGTGGATGGTGAGAGGCAATAATACAACCATTCTAAAGACTTGCATGGTGTGTCGTCACCTCTGGGCTCAAGATGCACACTGGGACAATGTGTCCTGTCAACAAGATTGAAATGAGCGCCCACATAGACGGGACATGACTGACAGCTCGCCCTGCCATAGACAAATGTTTGCACTGACTATTTGATGGGCAATAGAAGAATCATGACACAATAAGTTTATCAGTGACGGTATGAAACAAATCATTTAGTGCGACTTTATTACAACTTATTTTAAGGATGCGCCCAGTTCTGACAATGAGTCTATGAGAATGAAAGTAAATACTACATTTGTTCAACTAAAGTAAAGGAGACTCATTCAATTTGAGCTTGAACCATGTATTTTGTGTAATTCAGGAGACAAATCCTTGGATCATCTGTTCTTTAAATGTCATCACTGTGTCCCAGGTCTTTTTGATGTCAGAAGTTGACTAAATTTAAACATGATTATTTCTCCCATTCTAATTTCTTTTATATGGACAATTATATGGACAATTTGGACTCTTCTTCAGAAATTGTTGTTAACACTGGTTTTGGTGCTTTTGGTGCTACATACATTGTAGCAAATGGAGAGGGAATAAGCCTTCCTTTTCTTGTTTTATTAATGCATTTAAATTGTACTATAGCTCTCTGATCACAATGAAAAGTTGGAAAACTACAAGAACCACCTCTGGCCTGATTTCAAAATAGGCCTACTCTTATTTTGAAGGTTTGCTCCTGATGCTAGAACTTATTTATTTTATTTTTATGTGCCCCGAGTCATGACTCAGAGATCAGCTGAGCCACTTCTTCACATTCTCTCTTATTTCTAGGCTCTTTGGCACCTTTACACACGGATGTGTCATTTTTAACTTTTGTATTTCGAATACACCCAATTGGATAGTGGTCGCTAAATCAACTGAGAATTCAATGAAATATCAAATACTGTGAAACAAGGAGTGATCTGTCTAATCCCCAAGCCAAAAAAAGATCCAACAATTCTCGAAAACTGGAGACCAATCACCTCACTTAATGTTAATTATAAATAGCACTCATCTTTGCTAAACATCTGAAAAAGAGTCTCAGTGATATCATGAGTGAAAGGCAGACTGGCTTCATGTCTAACAGACATATAAGTTCAAATGTAAGACTCATACTAGACTTATTACATTATTCTGACTATAAACATTCACAAGTTTTATTTCTTGATTTTTGCAAAGAGTTTGACACAGTGGAACATTATTATGTATTTAAAGCCATCCAAGCCTTTGGCTTTGGTTTAAATTTCACATTTGTCATCCAAATGATGTATGAAAACATTAACAGCTGTGTCATGCTTTATCCCAATACAACGTCTAGACGTCCAGTTACAAGGTCTGTCTGGCAGGGACGAAATCAAAGGCCTTCATATATTTAGGAAAGAGATCAAAATCACGCAGTCAGCAGGCGAACTGCCCTCTTCATGCAAGATAAACATCAGGTTGAGACAGCTCAATGGTACAATTTCTTTCTGAAATGTCTGGTCTGAAACTGGTCTAAATGTGAATTATTGTATCTATATGAGTGTAATGAATCTGTAATATGCAATGTTGAGGTGAAAGACAGGGTAAAGTAGCATCAGCAACTAAACTTCTCTCCTAAATTGAAAAAAAATTATTTTTATTTATTTATTTATTTTATTTTTTCTTTGGTTACAGATATTTCAATTTGGGGGAGGATTTTATTAACAAAAGCTGAAGGGATTTCAAGGTTTGTCTATCCAGCCTTATCTCTGAATGTTAGTGACAAAATTAACATTAACATTATCTGGAATAATGAATACATTACAAAACAATATTTTCAACAAAACAGTCCAATAGGGAAGTCATATTTTTGCAGGACTTATTTAATGACCACGGCAAACTGTGCTCTTATGACGTCTTTATTAGACAACATGACTTCCAATTACCTCAACATAATTTAATTCAGTAATCAGAAGCATTCCCACTGGTCTATTGGAACTGATGACGACACACCGGAAAACACCCACAATTCCAGATCAGCCTCTTATCAATGGTGCCAATATCAGCAGAAACAAATGCTCCAACAGACATATCAGGAACTGTCTGCAGACTCTTAAGGACACTGTCCCAAAGTGTAAAACCCACTGGAACATCTTTTTCACAAATATGGATTGTGTAAAACTTGATTGAATCCCTTTAAATACTGCATTAGCAACAAGATCAACTAACTACTTTGGAAAATAATTCACAAAATCTACCCTACCAATTTGGTCATATCCAAATTCAAGGCAGTTGAAACAAAATGCAGCTTTTGCCATAGTGAAGTAGAAACTTCTATCTTTTAGAATCTTTTATCATTGTAAATATGCAAAGGAACTCTGGTCTAATCTTGAAACGCTTATTCTGCAAACAAAAAAAACCCAAAACATCCATCAGAATTCATTTGGACTGTTCAAACATAATTAACTACTTTCATCACAAACAATATAAAATTGAATATTTAGTAAATCTGTGTATTCAACAGGGAAAATACCACATTCATAAATCCAAATTCTCAAACTCCAGACCTATATTTAAAGTCAATATCATAGAGATCAAGAATTACCTTCAAACGCTTAACAGTTTTTCTAAAGTATCTCACTTTTGTTCATATTGTCTCGCTTGTTTTTCATTTATTTCACTGTATCAATATGTGAATTACGTAAATAAAAACGCTGAGAGAAGAACTGTGTTTCATTTACACATTTTAAACAAGTGTCAATGGAACAAAACACAGCTCCAGGTATTTTTGTGATGAGGAAACAATATTATAACACAGTTTAGAAAATAGTGTAACGTGTGATGTAATATGGGTCCTTCAAAGGTGGTGTACAGTTGGGTCCCATGTGCAGCAGGTGCCATGGCCTCTTGTTTTTTTTCTTGTCCTTCTTTGTTTTGTTTTTAAATGCGGTTTCCTGCTCCAGTCCAACGTTCAGAACTGAAGATGTGCGGCGGTGTGCAGCTGTGTCTCTGGCTCGTCTCTCTCTGCGGTGAGCGTTCATTTAATACACTTTAAATTCACCACAGATATCAGTAATTAAATATATAATAGTGTTCAAATATGCAAAATAGTTAGCGTCGTAATTCAAATGTTTGCTTATATATTTTCACAAGGCATTTAATCTGTCAGTTTGGTCAACATCTGTCTTCAAAAAATACACTTCAAATTTACTTTTTGGACAAACTGCATTTCCTGAGTAGTTTTATCACTTTATTCCTTACAGAAGTGGGTAGAGTAGGCAAAAAGCAAACTGAAGTAAGAGTAATGTTACTTCAAAATAATATTACTCAAGTAAAAGTACAAAGTAGCGGTCCAAGAAATTACTCAAGAAAGAGTAAAGAAGTATTTGGGAAAAGTGCTACTAGTAGAGTGACTTAAAGAGTAACTGTCAGGACGTAACATCTGATTTATAATTTGAAGTGAATGTAATTTTAAGGACAAAAGATTAAATATTGCACAAAATCTGGTATTTTCAAAGGATAGACACGAAAATGAGACAAACTAAATCATATCTGATTGAAGAAATGTTCAAATCATTTCATACTGCCAACATGAAGCTTTTGTCACTTGTGGGCGTCTTCACAGTAACTTCTACTCAAGTAAGAGTACTTTTACACTGTGCAATATATTACTCAAGTAAAAGTAGGCCTACTGTTATGTCAATACAAATATTACTCAAGTAGGAGTAAAAGTATGCTGCTAGAAAAGTACTCTGAAAAGTACAATTTCTTTATAAAGTTACACAAGTAAATTTACTCACCTCTAATTACTTACGCTTACTCGAGTAGATGTTTTGGTTCCTCTTTCCACTGTGAGTAAATCTACAAAGGACAAAAGTTTTATGTTGACAATATGAAATGATGTGAACATTTGTCTTTCTTGCACTGCTCCTTCAGATATGATTTAGTTTGTCTCATTTTTGTGTCTATCCTTTGAAAATACCAGATTTTGTGCATTATTTAATGTTTTTTTTTCCTTCCAGTGACATTAACATTAAATTATAAATCAGATGTTAAATTTTGACAGTTAGTCTTTAAGTTACTCTTACTTAAGTACTATGCCTAGTTTCCCCAAATACGTTTTTGCTCTTACTTACTTGTTACTTGCTCCTACTTCGCACTTCTGCTTGAGTAATATTATTTTGAAGTAACTATACTGACTCTACCCACCTCTCAACATCCAATTTTTTTTGTTTTTTTTGTTTTTTAAATACTCAAACACGGAGTAACTAACTTGTATTTTTTATTATTATTTTTTTATTTATTTAAAGGCCCTTTGCCAGATTTTTTCATGTATTTGAGCAAAATGTGTCTTGCCCCAGCACAGATATACTGTATAAACAACTCTTGACGTCAAAATAACTCTGTTGTGTAGTATCTAATTATATTAATTAACTGCCAATAAAGCAGTAATTTCTTTATTGTTAGAGAATCAGGAAGTGCACATTAGCATGCTAGTTGTTGTCACGGCAAGGCTTCACACTGGTCTCTGTGAAGGTGTAGTGAAGAAGAACTTTGGAACTGCAAACTGTTTAAAATGAACTAGTTCTGTTTTTCACATTTTTTTTCTCTTAACTCATCCAACATTATTATGAAATTATAATTTTTTCTCAAAATGTCGAGTCAAAGTTGAAGGTGTTGAAAGGCACTGTTCCTGATCTTTACCGTCTTAAAAACTTGAAAAACAGAACTACAATATACAATATATCTGTACTGGGGCCATTAAACGGTTAGGCCTATATGTGTCATATTTGCTTTAAAAAAAAGTCTTCCTACTTCAGTATTTCACATCTGTATTGCCGTTTTTCAGGCCTGTTTTCCGGGCGCTCCTCTGAACATTTCCGAAATGTTTTGATCCTCAAAGTGAAACCAGGAACAGACGTGACGCTGCACTGCCCTCTGGTGGACAACCTCAGACCTACAGCATCTGCCCCCGTGTCCCCGGGATCTGTCCCGGACCGGCCTGAACCGTTCCCAGTCCGACTCCTCACCTGGTACCGGAAGAGCCCAGGCCGGAGTCCCGAGATGGTCCTCAGTCTGGAGCTGGACCCTGGGGTTAGGTTTGGCTACAGGTCTGGACCAGGATCTGGATCAAGATCTCAACCAGGATTGGGATCTGAACTAAGGTCCAAACCAGTATCTGAACAAGGATCAGTGCAAGGCTCTAGACCAGGCTCTGGATCAGTACCAGGCTCTGGACCAGGATTTGAACCAGGATATGAATCAGGGTCTGAACCGAAGTTCAAACCAGAAACTGAACCAGGATCAGGACTAGAGTCTGATGAAGTCCCACCCAAGTCTGGCCCTACACTTGGACCTGGATTTAGACTTGGATCTGGGCTCGGATCTCGACCAGGATCTAGACCTGAATCTGAACTTAGATCAGAACTTGGATCCGGACTCAGGTCTGGATTTGGACTTAGATCTGGACCTGGACTTCGGCCTGGAGTCTCAGTCGCATCCAATGGGTCTCTGGTCTTGAGGAGGACTGAACTCAAGGACTCCGCAGTGTACTTCTGCGGCATCAGTGAAATGAGAGACAGAAAGGACAGAGGGAGGAGAAAGAGGGAGCAAGGGAAGAGAAGGAGAGAGAGAGGAAGGAGAGAATAGAAAGAGGGAAATACAAAAGAAAGGTAGTGGGGAGATAGAGAAAAAGAGAGAGGAAATACAATGAGGAGGAGGGAGAGAGGAGAGGGGAGAAAAAAGAACAAATGCAGAGAGGAGAGGAGGAGGAGGAGAGAAGAGATGGGAGAGAGAGAGAGAGAGAGGATGGAGAGAATAGAAAGAGGGAGACACAGAAGAAATGTAGTGAGGAGAGAGAAAGAAAGGAATGAGAGAATAGAAGGAGGGAGAGAAGGAAAGCGGTGAAGGGAGAGAAAGAGGGTGAGAAATAGAGTGAGAAGAGAGAGTGTTAATAGAGTGAGGAGAAGGGATGGTGGGGTTAGAGAGGGAGATAAAGAGAGAATAGAACGTGGGAGAGAGAGTAGAAATGTAATGAGGACAGAGAGAGAAAAAGGAGGCATAAAGAGAGGGCAATGACAAAAAATGCAGTCAATACAGAAATAAAGTGAGGAAAGAAAAAAAGTGTGTGAGTGAGGAAGGAATAGAGTGAGGAAAGAGAGAAAATGTGAGTGAGAGAGAGTGAAGAGAGAGTAAATAGGAGAAGAGGCAAGTGAGTTTGAGAGTGAGAATGAGAGAGAGAAGAAAAGCAGTGAGAAGAGAGGGGATGGATAGAAAGAGGAAGAGGAGAGAGAGAAAGAAAAAGAAAGGAGACAGAAAGAGGGAGCGGGTGAGAAAATGCAATTGGGAGAGAAACAGAGTGAGCAAAGAGACAAAGTGAAAGAGGGAAATAGAGTGAGGAAAGAGAGAAAGTGAGAGGGGGAAATAGTGAGAGGAGAGCGAAAAAATGTGAGATGAAATAGTGAGGGGCGAGTGAAAAAGTGAGAAAGGGAAATAGAGTGAGGAGAGAGAGGAAGTGAAAGAGGAAATAGAGTGAGAAGAGGAAGTGAGGTTGTTGGGGGGGTGTAGAGTGAGGAGAGAGTGAGAAAAAAAGAGAGATGTAGATTAAATAAAGCGCATGTGTAGAGTGAGGGTCTTATCCACAAAAACACAAAAATGTTGTTTTCACCATGTTGTAAATCAGTTGTTGTTGTTGTAACACACAAATCCTGCATATTTACCTTTGCATTTTTTTTTAAATGAAATTGTGTATTAATTAGTGTTGTCACGATACTAAAACTTCAAACTCGATTTCAGTACTAAGGCACAGACTCGATACTCAATACAGATTCCGATACCACAATGATAATTTTTAAAAAACTCTTTATTACTAAGGCACAGACTCGATACTCAATACAGATTCCGATACCACAATGATAGTTTTTAAAAAACTCTTTATTTAAATAATAGAATGTCATTTTCAACATTACATCGTAGTACTTTCTTTTATATTACCAAGTGAGCTTATATCTGTGTAATCCCTCCGTCGTCCAGGCAAGGTTCATTTCTGTCCTGTGAATGTGACTTTATTGTACATGATGTAAAGAAAAACGTTTGACAGTTTGAGTTTTCCATAAAAAGCTCTTTATTCTTCTGTGACATGAACTGTAAGGCTCAGAACGGTTCTTCCAAATATACACATGAAACCCACAGACACACACACGCTTAGCACACGCTTAGCACACGCATAGCACACGCAGGCAGTATGTACAGCTCCTACAGGTCCTGAACGCAGCACGGGGCCTTCACTGACCCAGCCGATAGACAGTCAGCTTTGGTGAAACTTTTAAGATAAATGTGAAATATTGAGTTAACGTTTTAGAATAGGTGAAGAATTTTCCGTGATTTTTTTTGCGTCGATTCTAAGTGGAGAAATTGAGATGTTGCGGGAGGGCATCTGGTGTATTTTTGAAATGACTACAAAAATGCATTATAATTTTTTTTTTGCAATATGATTTTCAAAGTAAAAACTGACTGAATTGGTTCACTTCTTCTAAATATGCAAATTTTAAAGTGCATCTGACACGTTCGACTACTTATTTCATGAAAACAGTCAACATTATCATATTTAAAGTTGTACTAAAAATCTTGCCTAGTTTTTCTAGTTTTTAAAAGTTTGGTGAAGTTCATAATTTTACTTCCTGGTTGGACACGGGCAGCAGGTGTGACATACGAAGAAGTTGTCATTGCCCGATTTGGAACCTTGCCCAATTTGGCACCATTTTTCAAACGGAGCATGCCCATAAAGTCCGACTGCTTAATTAAAATGTCAGCGTATGTCGTGTAACTTTGAGTCAAAGACGATCGTTTTTTTCCCCATTTCTAAGAATAAACTCAGCAAAATTGTCAAACTTTGATATGAATACATTTAAACTTGCAATACTGGTGACTACAGCAGACAGAACACAGAATAAAACATGCTTGAAAAGAGTTAAACGTGTTAAATTAAAAAGGTGCCAAATCGGGCAACGACAGAGGTAATTCCATAACTGTTCCCTAGCAACCATAATGTTAACAAGGACCAAAACTTCCTTAATTGCACAATAGTTATATTTGGCATAATTCAAATAAAACACAACACCTTTATTGTGTTATATGAAGGTTTAAACTGCCAGAAAAATGCCTTCCTTGTGCGTAAATTGTCCCTGCATTTTGAGTGGACTTTTCGGTGTTGATGACATAGATAGAGGAATTCTGTTTTACAACTCGGTGCTACTTCCTGTATTTTTTTTTCTTTTCAACTTTTTTTTTCCCCACAAACTGCCACTTCACTGTTGTAAGACTATAATAAATATTCCCTACAGGTACCGTCCCACCAAACCGAGTCATAATTAGAAAAACATGAAAACCTGCCATATGCACTTTAAATTTTAATAATAGAATTTCAGCTTTTGTCATGACATGCTCCTACGAGATTTTTGTTAGCACCATCGCGGCTGAAAATCGAAATTATCATGATAAAATTAAAATAGAATTTGTGTCAAAGTTGAGAATAATTTCAAAATCTAAAAATCTAAAAAATTCATTGGCCTCTTTCAGCAGAATACAAGCTTCATTAGAAACCACAAAGTTCAAATTGTCCCGGGTGCTTCTTGAATGCCCCGTGCTGCCTTCGTTGCTCACGCGGACAAAGTGAGTTTCAAACGTCACATCTTTTCACTGTATTTCCACTGGGTTTTTGCCTTGGAAAAACAAAAACAGGACTCAAGCCGAAAAAAAAGAGGAAAAATGAAAAAACACGTACGATTTTAAACCAAAGGCATTTCAAAAAGGCACTGTCTCAACAAAATGAATCGGTACTCCTGAGAGCGATTTGCATCTACGAAAGAGAGAGAGAGAGAGAGGGAGAAAGAAAGAGGAAGACAGGGGGAGAGAGAGGGAGGAGGGAAAGAAGGAAGAGAGGGTGAAGACAGGAGAGGCAGCGAAAGACAGGAGAAGGGTTGTGAGAGAGAGAGTGAGAGGAGGTAGAGAGAGTGGGGGGAGAGGTTGAGGGGGTAGAAAGGAGAAGAGGAGGAGAAAATGGAAAGAATGAGGGAGATATAGGGAGTGAGAGACAGAGGGGGGTGTAAAGAAGGAGAAGAGGGGGGTCAAAGTGTCAAATGAGGCTAAAGAGGGAGGTGTAAGGAGGGAGAAGAAAGAGTGCGAAAGAGAGAGGGAAAGGGAGGGGGGCAAAGAGGGGGAAAAGGTAGAGAGTGAGAGAGAGAGAGAGCTTAAAATACAATAAAGGTGGGGATGGAGAGAGGAGCAGAAATAGAGTGGGGAGAGAGAGAGCGAAAGAGAAGGCCTATTTGGTCTCAGCTTTTGTGGAGTCTTCTTAATCCTAATAAATAAAAACCGTCGAACACGAAGAGTCCAGCAGATTACGACAGAAAACCAAAGTCCAAAATACGTTAAAAACACGACACTGTAACAGAGGAATGGTAAATATTGCTACGATAAATGATTGGAATAAAACATGATTGCATACGACAAGAACTAACCCCCTAAAAACCTTAGATTAAATTAAAGCTCTCAAGATCAAGAGGAACATGGACTTTAAGCATCTGGTCCTCAAGTGGCAGAGTGGTTAGCGCTTCTGTGTTAGTAACAAGAAGATGCTGAACTGCGCGAGTGTGAAAACAAATATTTGGGTCATATTTAAAATCACCATGTATTTGAGCAAAATGTGTCCTGCCCCAGTACACACTGCAAACAGTTTAAAATGATCTAGTTCGGTTTTTCATGATTTTAAGACAGTAAAAATCACGTACAGCGCCTTATTAACATACACACTCTTTATAACTGATTGGAGCAATATTCGTAATCGTGATTGAATTTTGATTGACAGCACAGCCCTAGTACTTTATCAGGTATTGTCTGCACCAGTCCAAAATCAACATAACTAGAAATTATTTTTAAAAGTTTTTCTGTTAAAAACTTAAGATACTTGAAGTACATTCCCTATTTGGTGTTGCAGTAGCAGAAACGATTTGTTAGAGAGGCTACTTTAAAACTGGTCTATTAATAATGGAATTTGGGAATAATATGCAACTGCAATTTTTCTGATAAATTTTGCGATTCAATTTACAATTAAAAAAAAAGATTATTTTTGCAGTGCAACATTTGAGACCAGACTGAAATCTGAACGGCTAAACTAATCCAAGAATCTTGTTTGTAGAGGTAAAAACTAAGGGGTTAACAGCTTTTACACACAAAAATTTAAAGTTGAGAAAAATCACCAAATGTTTAAAGTCATCTTCCACTTGGTCCTGAGATCAGATTCCCCTAAAAACAGTTGTGTAGACGCTACGCTAAAAACATAAACACAGGTTAAATAAAGCCACAGTAAAGTAAACTGTCTGTAAACCTGCCCCGCGGCATCATGGGAAACACGGTCCGCTCAGGGCTAAGGCACAGGGAACGATCAGACAGCGCCAGTTCAAACTCACACGTAAATGTACACACAACTCAATATTATTTACTCCAATTTCAAGGATCCAATTTAAATGATTCATGCATGTTTGAGTAAGCGTGTATTTTTAGCCATTTTTAACTAATTAAAACACTTAAAATTAAAAGAAATAAAGCAAATTGTCTGCCCAGTAACATTTTTAATTGGTTTATAGTTGAAACCAATAAGCTACATTCAATATTTAATATAAGTAACAGTCATAAGGTTTAGGCACAATGTACATGTGTATTTTAATTAAGTGTGAAAAAAAAAAAAAGTACTGTAATACTACTACTAACATTTTCCTTAAGCAACTTTAATAAATTAAACTTACTTAACGATTTAATATCATATCGCAGTAATAGTATTTAAACTGTCAAGTTGTACCCACTTCTGTCTATATTTAAGGCTATGTAGCATGCTAGCTAGTAATATAATAATGTCTTTTTATGACTCTTGAAAATGACATTGAAATTTTGTTATAAAGATATGCAAAATTTTATTATCTGTATAGTGTCTTGTAGACTATATAATGTCGGTCAAGTTAGCTAGAATTATAAAGACATTTCTGTACCTTAAAGGGCCTATACCCGATTCGTTCCCATGTATTTAAGAAAAAAAAACTGTCCGCCGTTTACTCCTTGCATCCAATTATAAAATATTTTAGTCCGATAATCAGGAAGTGCGCTGTTAGCATGTTAGTTGTTAGCTTCAGCGCAATGGCCTCTTGGAGTTGCGAAACTATGGACCACTGCAAACTGTTTAAACTAGTTTTTAAGACCTTAAAAATCAGGTACAGCCATTTTCAAATGTTCTTTTTTGCGACCATATACTATGAACTAGTACTTTTTGTTTGGTTTTCTAAATAAATTGGAGCAAACTGGTAATATTTGGTTGCGTGTACATTTCTCACACATAACTTTGTCTCTCCGGTCCAGAGAGAAGCCCAAGGCAAGAGTGGCTACAGGTAACAGCAAGGATTCCTGCTCTTTAAATCCTGACGTCAAACCCCCAAAACTCCAAAAAACAAGTTGGATCAACCTCAAATTCCAACTTTCACACATCTGAGGCTAACCCGCATTTACATGTTTATCTTGTCTTTTTAAAACTCTTGAAAACAAACTAAAATACAATAGAAAAATAATTTAAAGTTACACAGACTTCACGTTGGTCGATGCAAACATGCACTGGAATGTGGAGTGTAGTGGGCGCGGCCGCAGCAGCCGATTGGTCCGTTCAAGTCCTCTCTGAGTCCTGATTGGTCAATCCGGGTGGTCGTTGCATGATCATTGGTCAAAAGTAGTGTCTTGTTTTGAGTCCCAGGCTGTTTTTGGTTTTGTGCGCTTTGATTGGTCCCTCCCCCTCACACCCGTGTCATGATTCGTGGGTCCTAGTATTATCTGCAACCCTACTGGTCAGCCCCACCCCCATCATGTTTTGGTTTACACTGAGAAAAAGAATATCTCAAAATGTTAAAATGACTTGAATTCAGGATTTAAAAATCTGAGGATTTTTCATTGTAAAGGATTTTTTAGTTTTAGACATTTTTCTGTTTATAGATGCCATTTTTAGGATGTGATTTTCAGGATGCTTCAAATGGGATTGTTAATTGCTATGGAAACTGTGCTAATTTTTCACCCCATTCAGAGTCACACTTGTTTCTGTAATCCTATTTAAAGGCCGCCTTTTCTGGGCTTTAGAAATCACTTGTTTAAATTTTCCCTGGATTTTCATGACAAAGGTAAAAGTCCAGTTTCCATAAATCACTGGTCTTGTTCGGAGCATTTCTGTTGTCAAATTGCATTCATAAAACTGCACGCTTATAGTACTATGTCTATACAGATAATTCATAATATGTGTCCTAAAGAGATCTGGGTAGAGATTCACATTCTGAATTCAAGTCTTAAAAAAATCATTTAGAAAATATTCCTTTTCAGTGTAGCCCCATCCGTGTCATGATGGGGTGGTTCTCGCCCTCTCCAGTTTCATCTGTGATTGTGACTGGTCAGTCCTAGTAGTATGAGCACTCTTATTGATCCATCTCAGTGTCCTCATTGGTCAACACCTCCCCCCCGTCTCCTCCTCCTCCTCCTCTTCTCCCCCTCTGTCCTCCTCCTCCTCAGGCTGGTTCTTCTCAGATGGAGGACTTGCTGAAGGACACTCTCAGGTGGTGGTTCTCTCCGAGGTCATGGTTATGGAGCTGAATCAGGGACTCGATGGCCTCCTCCACAGAGCCCAGCTGGATCAGAGCCATCTTGTGGTCCTTCCTATAAAACAGACATTTTTGTAAGTACATTATGGAGTATATTTTTACACCATCCTATATTGACTATGTATTTAACTGCTATTTTCTCATCAAACACATGTTAGTATTTATGAGTTTTCTTTCACTGGTCCATATTTGAGAAACTGCGTATATTGGGCGTGTTCACAGTCCAGAGGACTTGGTGCACTTAAGGAGTAAATCCGCACCAGTCCTCATGACATCATCAATCTGGTTCATGTTCACGTTTGAGTCAAATTAACTGAACTGACTGAGGGTGCAGTGCCACCAATCGCCAGGAGTGGGTACTGTGTCCTGTAGGGAGCAGTGTGTCGACGTGTTGCATAGAAAGGATCTCAGATACCGCCAAGCCTTTTCCTTAATAATTGAATAGTTATGGCATGAACACGTGATCTTGTACATGCAGCTTTCAAAGGAGGTGACCACAACAGAACCGCTTTGACAATCGAGTTGCAGCTGGACCAGGGGCAGTCTGAGTGAGGCGTAACAGGTGTCTCAAAGAAAATCTAGAAGCCCAAATAGCACAGGCTACAGAACACTGAAGACAGAAGAGCAGACACTCACTGGAAGAACTTGAAGGCTTTGACGACTGCTCCAGAGCTGGAGAACAGCCTCTTCAGGTCGTCCTCCACCACAGAGGGGCTGCAACACAAGCACACGCGTCACGTACATGGGGTTACACATAAGGTCCTCAGGCAAACTTCATACAGGAAGGCACGAGGCACAGAAAGGTCTACAGACAATGACGCTCTGGTAGGTTTTATTTTCACTTTTAGCTTAGCGGACCAAAATAAAAGTGAATTAACATGAACATTGCGGATTTGTGAAAACTCATGCCCCCTAAGACAAGTACATTTTTCACAGTATTTATGGTATATTAGACAGGTGCAGCGCTAACAGTACTAACATTATATTAGAGTGTGAGGATACATATCGTATATTAGACAGATGCAGTGTTAGGATACTTACAGTATATTGGACTGGTGCAGTGTTAGGATACTTACGGTATATTAGATAGGTGCAGCGTGGCAGATGGGGGGAAGATGTTGGAGTAGTTCTTGGAGCCGGGCTTCTTGAAGCGGTGCAGGGGGGAGGTGCTGAAGTCCTTGGTGAGGCCCTGGTCCTCATGGCCCTCTCTGGGTAGCTGGACACTGGAATGTTTGGACAATGTGATCCTCAGGGGCTTCCCGTGGAGACGCTGCCCGGTCAGGTGGCTCATCACTGGGGAAGAGGCACAAGAGGAGGCATAAGAGGCTACACAGGACTAAATACAATTTTCATGCAATATGATTCGAATCTTGATACATGGGTCACTTGATTTCAATACGGTTCAGGACTCAGAAGAATCAAAACAAAATTCCAATAAAAAAAAAAAAAATGGGACTGAATGAAAGACTGTTATTTACAAACTGGAGTTATTAACAAAATTAAAACTGGCAAAAAGGTAAAAATTAGTATGTGTATATAGCAGAGTTTTTTCTTCCTGTATCTGCAGAAGAACATCAAGCTTAATCCTGGCTTATGCTGTGTTCCAGGTAACTGGTAGTTGGAATATTTCCCACTTGAATGTTACAAGTTCTGACCTCACAGTGTTCTAGCTGAATTAACTCCTATGTAAACAACATGGCTAATGCTAAACTGAAAGCTAAAAAAATGTGCATGCTATTCAAATATCTCTAATATATTAAATGAGAATATTGCCAGATTTAACCTGTAGCAAATGTTTACATAGTTTATGTGGCATAAACCACTCAGATCCACTGCTTGACACATTACACCTATGTAATCACCACACAGTTTAAATCTTATGTGAAGTGAGGGTCCCTTTACCATCTCCCAGTTTACAAGTGGGATTTATCAGTTGGAGTGGTGTCCTAGGGGATTTTTCCAAGTCAGAGCTGGGAAATATCCCAGTTACCAGTTGCCTTGTTTTAGTCCTGTTTACCATATTAATTTGAAGTAACCATAGTATTGATTACTTTGATTAGTTAAATCTAGGGGTGCTGATAATGGCAATTTCGACGTCACACTGATAGATGCGATAATGCAATTTTACACCAATAATTTTATCCGATAATTGGCTCTGTGCACAAAAGTAGCCGACTAGTTCCAATAAGAGGGGCAGTCTGTGCGACCATTTCTGGAGTAATGTAAGGTCTATGAGGTTTTTGCCGAGTAGCGCTAAAATCAATAAATCCTGTCAGATCAGGCAGTGGACAGGGAGCTGTGGGTGGATGTCACTGACAACTTTACAAATGTGAGGAAAACTTCACAGAAAGACATTTCTGCTTTTAGAAATAGATGTCTTTGTGTGTCAATGCTAATGCTCCACCCCCTGCTTCAGCCCTGGGTCAGAGGCAGCGAGAACAGACAAGACAAGTGTTTACAGATATGGGCTTCTTTTATATTAGGAGCAAAGATATTTCAGCAAAACTGGTTTGTACCAACTCAATGACACAGGAGAGGAGATACAGACTTCTACATTTAATCCAACAAGTCATCTAAAAGTTTTCACCTCGCCAACAAGTGAAAGTACCGTATTTTCCAGACTATAAGTCGCTCCGGAGTACAAGTCGCACCAGTGAAAAAAATGCATAATAATGAAGAAAAAAACATATATAAGTCGCACTGGACTATAAGTCACATTTTTTGGGGAAATTTATTTTTACAAAATCTGAGATCAAGAACAGACATTTTATCTTTAAAGGCAAGTTATAATAATAACAATAGAACAGAACAACAGGCTGAATAGCAGTACAGAACGCTAACGTAACACATTTATATTTATTCAGCTACATGAAGCATAGACAACGAACTGAACACGTGTCTGGTTAACGTAAGATATTAACAGTTAATCAGATAAGTAAAGCATAAAAAACAAGCTAACAAGTTTACTCTCGATCTCACTCCAAATCACTAAATCCATCAAAACAACTCCGCCAACTCCAAAAGTAGATGAACCGCCGCTTCCGCGTGTCTGCCATACTGGTACACAAGCCTAGAGTGTCCTCGCACGGTTGTCAGCGTGACAATAACGAAGATGTGAAATGATATATTTTAATTATTTCACATGTAAGTTGCATCTGAGTATAAACTATGAAAAAAAGTGTGACTTATATCCGGAAGATACGGTACTCTGAGGCAGCCCCGATAGGAAGCTGAGAGTCGGTCCATTAGTGCTGTAGCTTGACAAAGACGCCATCGGGCTGACGGGTTTGGACTATGCAAGGATCTATTGTATTTTAGTTCTCAATCAAAAAACATGCGTGTCGATTATACGTTTTCGGTTATCGATGACACACATCTTTAAATTATCGTTTATCGTTATCGGTTGATAATTCCATTATCGTGCATCACTAGTTAAATCCACTGGCCACTCACTCACAGCATAACAGAGGCTGACTAATCGAAGGAGTGGGTGTGTCCATGTTTGAGCATAGAGCTACATCATTTGAACATACTGTATAAACTTTGCCAACGCATACTCTACTTGTCAGCGCTCCCCTTTCAGCTCATTTTGTATTACCAACAAATAACCTTTATGTAGTTTGTCAAAGGCCTCATTATAACGTCATGTGATTATGCAGTCGTTATTTGTGCTGATTTCACGCTTGTATATGCATGCTGGTAGTGAAATCTGCATTACCGAGCTGAGCCTGCGTGGCGTCGGCCATCTGCACCAGAGCATTCTCCTTTTTGTTGAAGAGGATTTTCACTCTCATCACGTCACCGTACACTCCTTCAACAGGCCAGAAAAGACAGGTTTAGAACCAGAAATAACATGTAAACAAACAGATTTAAACCATCATTGACTAATCCACTGACACTTGGTCTTAGGGTCAAACCTGCTCTGTGACGATATGTCACAAAATGTGCATAATTTGATATTTAAAATTATATATATTTATATTTATTATATATATTTATATTTCGCTGTAACGTACACTTTTCAATAATCTGACTTTTTTTTTTTTTACCCGAAAATAAAATTTTAGTTACAATCTTCTACTATTTTCCATAGTAGGGCTGCACAATTCATCACAACATGACTTATTGCAACCATCTAATTACTGCTAACCCTGCAGTTTTGTCCTCTACAAACATGTTCTGAAATGTCCCTATGTACCAGATGCCCTCCCTGTGTCTTCATAGGGTCTTATTCTCCGCAAAAGTTGCTAAAGTTGTAGTATAGACATTTATATGTTCTGAAACGCATGGGATTCCTGGATTAGTTTAGAGTTCAGATTTCAGCTTTCTCTCAAATGATTAATGCTACTGGGCTTTTAAAATGTGAACTCAATCTTGATTTAAAAGCAAAATCGCAAACTGAATTTCCCAAAATTAGTACACAGTTATCAAATAACCAAATAAGCCCTAATGATGGTCATATTTTACATGAATAGAGGAGTATCAGTACACATAATTTGTTGAGGAGAAAGCAGTGAATTTGAATTTAGGTCCGTAAAGGAAATAAGGAAGTTAAAGGGGCAGAGAAATCAAAATGGCGGTTCCTCTGAGGAGCTATGAATCACGGGAGATTTGACTAAAACCAAGAGCAGCTGATTGAGTCATGCAAATAACTGAGGAGGCTTCACATGCAACTCAGATGTACTGGAATACAGTCAATGCAGCAGGTCAGAGGTCAGCCAGGGCGGAGTCAAATCTGGACACTGAACTACTAGTTTGAGTAGGACTTTCTCAGAATTCATTTTACTTTTACTGAAATTGAAGACAGACCATATTTTTGGTATCGTTCAGAAGTATTTTTGTGTATATTTATATACATAATATATAGAATATATAGAATCTCAGTGAAGACATCAAAATAATGAATAAACACATATGGAATGTCGTAAAAAATAAAGTAAGAAATAATTCAAAACATGTTTTAGATTTTAGATTGCTCAAAGCAGTCACCTTTGCTCTTGGCATTTCGCTAATGAATCCTGCCAAGGCACAGCTGTGAAGTGAAAACCATTTCAGGTGACTCCATCATGAAGCTCACTGAGAGAAGGCTAAGAGTTTGCAGTGCTGTTGACAAAGCATTTTTTTTAATTTCTAGTAAAATAAATGAATAGAAAGAATTTCTGAAATAATACATTTAAAAAATGTTGACTTCAATAGAAAGCCAATTGCAAAGACTGCTGTATGACCATGAATGGGATGCTGCATTGACTGAACACTTGAAATGATCTTTTAAACTGTGCCTAAACCAGATGAGTGAGATTTGAGTGTTGGTGAAACGTACCGAAGAGAATAAAGAGGCAGTGTGGCGTGACTCTCTTTAGAAACAGGTGAAGGAAGGAAGAGAGCAGAGTCCAGGCGCCGATTCACCAGGGACACAAGGGTAAACAAACAGTAAACAAACAGTAAACAAACAGGTCAACAGGTAAACAAACAAGTAAACAAACAGGTAATCAAGTGAGGCATGGTCCGAGGGGCTGGCTTTTAAATGTACTGTATATTTAGAAGCAGTTGGGGGCACTAGTGGAGAGGAGGCTGTCTGTGTCCTCTGCCTGGTTACACCTCTTCTAGTTTCTCTCGCGATTTCTCCATAAAAAAGGGACTAAAGGTACACTCTAACTTTTCAGGTGACCTGCTCGTCTCCATGGAAATGTTATTGTTTACCTGAAATGTTCCAGTATGGGTTATACGCTAACGGCCTCGACATTCAATTAAACGGAATCAATGACCATTGGACAGAGATTGTGCCGTAAAACGCATTTATGTTATGTAAACTTTAAATATGGACAATATATGGTCAAATTAGCTTGACTATACAGATAAGACTAATTCGTGTTTTGATACTTAAAGCAGTTTATTCTGGGGTTTCTTTCAGATTGTGTGGAAACGTGGGCATAAAGCAAGAACTAGAGCGAGGTGAGTGTCCTATGGTGATTGATATTATACTAACAATATACCCACAAGTTAGTGTGCATCTAAAAAGGTGTCATAGGATGCATACTTCACGCTGGCTATGTCGTGTTTTACCCGTCGAAGTGCAGATGTATCAGCCATAAGTGCGATGAATGACTATGTAAAAAAAATAACTGTGTGATTTATTTATTTTTTTTAATGAAGTGCATTGGGTGACGAGATCAGTTCATAAAGCGATTACGTATTAAATCACTCATTATTAGGATTGAATGGTATCTTATCCATATAGTCAAGCAAATTTTTGTGGCAAAAACAGATTAATTTGTTATATAAGATGTCCAACGGTGACTGGAAATCAGTGATTCAGTTTAGCTGAACGCGGAAGGACACATGTCTGCAGACAGATGCAGCTGTGAGGACGATCAAACAGGTGAAGCACTTCAAGTGCAGGGGTCTCACTCTCAAGATAAACATTTAAAATGTCAATTTTACCTTTTTAAATCAGCATAACATGGTTCAAATTTTGGATCATTTCATCTGCATATTAGATTAGATTGTTTTGCCATTTTTGAAAGTGGATGGCCGGAGCTGTTGTTGAACTGATTTGAGAATAGTTGAAACATAAGTCTGGGTTAAAGTTGTTGAACTATAATGGGGTGTCTTGGTATAACTTAATAAAAGTATTGTCAAACAGGTGGTACCTCTGGGTTGAGGTTGCTGACCAGCAGCACTGCGTTGGCTGCAGGGAGAGCCGCGAAGCCAAGTCTGGAGGCAGCAGGCAGGGATAGAGAGGTGAGAGCGCCTGGGAGGGCAGGGACCAGGCCTGGATACGACGACACTGTGGAGAGAGAAGAGAGGGATGAGAGAGAGAAGAGAGCGAGAGGGAGAGAGAGAAGAGGGATAGAGAGGTGAGAGTGCCTGGGAGGGCTGCCGAGTAGATGTACCAATATATTGACAGCTCTGCCTAAAAAAAAAGCAGCTTGTCGAAAAGATATACCTGTGTTTATGTGAATTTATTAAATATTTGACATTTTTTTCAACACAAGTACGCATGCAAGTCGTACTTTTACGTCATATTATGTTATATTACGTCATATTATACTATATTACATCATATTATGTTATATTATGTCTCTAGAGGGACGGAGCAGTCTTTATAACCTTGTTCCTAACTTGAATCAAATCCTAACCTGAATTTATAACTCTGTTCATAAATTTCATTCTTTTAATGACAGATTGTCCCTCTGGACCAACTATTTAGGTAGCACCAAGCTAAAAACAAGGGTCACATGTTTGCGGTTTAGAGTGTGCACAGAGAGCCTGGGCACATCAACTCGACTGAACACTGGGACCAGACCTGGGTACGACAACTGTGGAGAGAGAGAGAGAGAGAAGAGAGGGATGAGAGAAAGAGAGGATGAGAGAGATGGTAGGTACAAGAACAACACTGTGGAGAGAAAGACATGGATAAGAGAGGTGAGAGAGAGGGATAGAGAGCAAGATGTGGAGAGAAAGAGAGAAGGGAGGAGGGAGAGAAGACATAATGCCAGTTTATTTACCTGTGGGCTGGATGGTGAAGGCGTGTGGAAAGGCGTGAGTGGCGGTAGGATACGGAGCAGCAGGGATCAGACCAGGAGCTGCTGGGAAAGAGGGTGACACAAAGGGTTAAATCTAGTCTGGACCAGTTGAGTTTTTATAATCAGGTCTGAGAGGAGAGGGGGTGTAGAGGCTTTCAGACCATCAGGATCAGGTTACAGGACATTAAAAAAAACAAAAAAAACCTCACGATTCTGCTCTTGATTCAGACTTGTGCTCTGGTCAAAGTGAGTATCTCAGTCACAGGGAGGTGGGTTGGGAATGACATTCGTTTCTACAGCTGTCAAACACCTTAATGGTATTTCATGAGTATTTTTTGGCACTTACTAAATTCAGAGACCACAGTCAGTGCAATATCTGCTGCTGTCTCTCTGTGAGCTGAAAATACTTCCTTGTTCTTAGCTCCGCCTCCTTAAACTTTCCCCTTCTACTCCAGTAAGCACTGACCAATCACAAAGCCCCAATAATCCAGTCTATCACACCACGCTCACACAAACCGATTTCCTGAGCCCAGTTGGCTCTCATCTCAGCCCTCTACGGGCGGGGGTGGTTAAGAGTAAGTTTAGTGCCTCAACCAATGCCTTAATTGTGTCTGCCTCTGCAATATCACTCTGCATTTGTATATAGTTAACTTCAGTTCAACTCTTGCTTGGTTGCTTGGTTTTTGCAGAGTTGCACTAAAATCAGTAAGTCCAGACCAGTGGACAGGGAACTGTCACTGACAACATCTTAAACATTTTACAAAAGGGGTTTATTGCTTTTAGCGCGATTCAGCAAAAACCATACAGCGGAAATGGCTACTCCTACCGTCCCCCTGACAGGAAGTAGCCATGTGCCATTGTGCACAAAGCTTATCCAGGCTGCCTGAGCATAGCACAGCTGAACTAAAGTCAACTTTATGCAAATGAAGAGTGATATTGCAGCCGAGGTGACAGCCAATCAGTGAACACCTTCCCCTCTCTTCCTGCTTCTGCTGCAGAGATGAATGGGAGCTGGTCGCTCATGTCTCGCATCTCTCACACGTGCTGGTGTGAGCGCGGCGTCAATGCAGAACTGCACTGCCAGTAGATCATTCACAATGTTTCTGAATCTAACAGTGAATGATTTTTTTAGCCCACTGTAACTGTTGTGAGACTGGGCTAAGTGTGGCATATTTCTGAGCCCTATTGTATAATATAAAACAGTAGACCGTACTGAAGGCGGTGGCCATAGGTGGTGGGTGCTCCATGGCAGGCGTGTCTCCGCTGGGCAGATCTGGGCGGGTGAAGTCGCGGCTGCGCTCGTTGTTGAACTTGATGTCCAGAGCGGTGAGTTTGGAGAAGCTGATCCTCAGGGTGCAGCAGCCGTTGTACAGGTTCTGACCGTCCAGCAACTGACCAGAAAAAAACATTTTAATTTGGAAACACCAATACCAGAGGTGCATAGTATTTGCTTGAATATATATTTTTTTACTTTGAATAGCAGTAGTTTCAACAAAAACATACTTTTTCTTAAAACAGTAAGTTTATACTGACCAGAAAAAAACATTTTAATTTGGAAACACCAATACCAGAGGTGCATAGTATTAGTATTTAAAGTAACAGTACCTAACTAAAAAGGTACTTATCCCACTGTGTCTAGTGACAAAAGCAATAATTTTAATTTGAATATTTAATAGCATAGATCAGATCTATAACTTGGCCTGGTGGCATAAACTGCTGGTCTAAATAAGTTTCATGCCATACTGTGCAACATTCCAGACAAAGCAATAACATCTCCATGGAGGCAAGCAGGTGGCAGACCCTCTACCAGAAAAGTTACATAGTGCAACTTTAACCTAACCTTCTCAGAAACAACATCAGAATTTTAATGTTTTGTCTGTCTAACTACGTCTAACACTGAATCATAATTAAGAACCATATAGCACTGCCGTACTAGGATTAGTAGCATTTTATAACAAAACATGTTTTTAATTTTTCAGTTTATTGCTTTTTACTCAAGTAATAGTTTAATGTAATTTTACTGATACCAAACATGCACAATAATCCTCCATGTGCTCCAGCCCTGGCTCTGCTCTGGAGATGGGAACAATAGAGTTGTAGTATAATTACTCACCACTTTAGCAGCCTGAGCGGCCTGTCCGTCTGAGTACTGCAGCAGCGCCTGAAACTGGCTGTTTTTGGTGAAAACAATGATCCGCAAAACTGTGCCAAACTTTGAGAAAACCTGAAATATGAGAGGAGAGGAGCAGCGATTTTACTAAGGATACACAGGTACTCGAGCAATACTCTGGGAAATGCTACAATGAAAGAATAAACAAGATATACAACTGTTAAGTATGACAGGTTAGAGTACTATTTCACTAAAACTTGGTCAACATAATTATATTTAAGATTTTACAAAAAATTGTACCAAGTTTTTTCTGAACTTCACCTAGTTTTTTCTAGTAAAGTTCATTATTTTACTTCCTGTTTGGGCACAGGCAGCAGATATGACATTCATAGAGGCAAATCCAGTTCTGTTACAGTTTTGTCTACAAAGAAAAAATAAATGACAACACCTTTATTTTGTTAAATCAATGTTTAATCTGTCAGAATTATGTTGACATAGGCGGAGGTATTCGTTCTAGAATTCAGCGCTACTTCATGTATTTTTGTACTTTTCTTCTGAACTTTCCCACAAACTACCACTTAACTAATGTAAAACTATGCTAAACCACAGCTACTACCCCACCAAACCAAGGCAGAATTAGAAAAACACTGAAAATCTATCAGACGCACTTTAAGTCTCTAAGGAAATTTAAAACTTTATAATTATACATTATAAGATCGTAAGGATGACAGTAGTATTAGTATAGTTTTGTCAGTGCTGTACCTGGTAGAGTGTATCCATGGTTACAGCACCCGGCGCACACACCATGTTCTCCACGACGACACGCAGCACTGCACTGGGGGGCGGGGCCGCGGGGTCCAAGTGGGAGGAGCTCAGGGCACGGAGAGCTGCCTGCGCCCTCTACAGGAGCGGAACAAGAGAATAAAAAAGTGTGCCGTTAGGTCACATTTACACAGTTTGGAGAAATTAAATCATTACTCTGAACCATAATAATGAGACCACTTTATATTACTGATACAAAAACCATAAAGCAGGATAATGCTAGAAAACATTTTTCCTTAAAGAGGGACAATTTTACTTCTGTGGGATATTAATAGCTAACACATAACATATTTAGAACACCATGTTACCTTTCATTGCTTTGAAAATGTTATATCGGCCCAAAACAATGTATTAAAATGTTTCATTAGTTTCAGTTACATTTTTGATGCTCTGAGTTTCCCCTCCCTTTGCTCTCCGCCACTCCCTCGTCAGAGTGCTTTCACAACACAATGAGAAACTACAGAACATCGCTTCAGATTTGTCAAGTTGTAGTGTATAGTTTTGTATCATGCTTTTGTATATTATATATGAAAAATGGCCATGTGGGAGCGTGGAGGACGTAGGCTTGTGGGCTGAGCGTTGTACAGACTCGTACTGCTAACCATAAAGAAGGTTTGAATAGGGCACGGGAGCGTTCGCTAGATTAGTCAAATAAGCATGGATGACCTCTTCAGGTGTGTATTTGATGATGACGACGATCCTAGTTTTTTAATCATACTGCAACCCATAGATAATATGTCATACGTTTTTCAACCCCAGTAGTGCATTTGAAAAGATGCATAGGAACAATACCGGTAAATAATAGCAGGAAATGTAAACAGCTCAACATGTTTTGCATATCACAGGACACAGTGGTGATGAATGGGGCAGGTAAATAGCAGTGTAGTTACCTCCTGGTTTGGAGAGTTGTCGGTCTTCAGCTCTTTGTGGTTGGAGAACTGGACGTGCACCGGCTGACTTCTGACCACGGGCAGCATTGAGGAGTAATATTCCACCATGTTCTGAGCAGCA
>KN482849.1:17699-29839 GCA_000787095.1 Periophthalmodon schlosseri | reverse complement strand
TCACATCCTCTGCTCCATCTAACTCTCTCCTCTGCATCCTCTGCTCCATCTGACCCTCTACTCTGCATCCTCCACTCCATCTGATCCTTTCCTCTGCATCCTCTGCTCCTCTGGCCCTGCTTGTCATTAGAATACATTCCCGTTGTATAGTTCCGTACCTGGTTCTTGGCCTTGAGCATGAGCAGGTTGGTGACGTCTCCGAAGGGCAGACCCAGGCCGATGACGTCAGTCTCTGTGACGTCTGTGGGCAATCTGCGGATGTGCAGCACCCGAGAGGGAGAGCCGCGCATCTCTGCTTTGAACTTCTTACTGTCGCTGCCATTGGCTACAGCACAGGAGGAGACAATGTATAGAATTAAATAGCATCAAAATAAAAACAGGGAGGAGCACTTGCCCGTGAGGGAGTGCAGCACCTCATAACATCAGCAGGTGGAGCAGGTGGAGCAGACTGACTTAAACGTTTCATTTAGACATTTAGTAACTGCTTATTTAGAGTTGTCCACAGAACGCATGCATAATAAGAAAAAGTCATACTGGTGTTACTCCAAGTTTAATGTGGTATGTACGGATGTGCATTTATCTTCTTCTTTTATTGTTTTCTGTCCTGGACCTGTTATAATGTTTGTTTGTATATTGTTTAATTGTTCTGCCAAAAAAATGTTTACATTTACTACTAAGGTATTAAGTATTTAGTAAGTATTTAGAAATGAAAGAGAAAATGCTGCAGAGATGAAATGTGCATTTATTTGGATTTGGAAAACAGACTATTTGAAACAAGATAAATACCCAACTTTTGTCATTTTTACTCACTGGTAGGATGTGAGATAAGGCTGATCTGGATCTGCACCAATTAAATACATATCATCATAGATATAAAAATGAGTGATTAAATATAAAAATTATTCATTATGGCAACAGTTGTGGGCTGTGCTTTCATGGTAAAGGGGTGTGCCGCACTTGTTCAATGAGATAAGGGGTTTTACAAAGAAAAGACACTGGAGTAAAAAGGTAATATTTGATTTATATTTGATTTCAACACTGTCAAAATATTTACACAGCACTAAGGTCGTTTTCACACTGCCAGTAGTTAGGTCGATGTAAAAGAGCAGCCAAGTCTGGGTCTGTCTGCGCAGGTGAGCCTGGGTCTGTCTGCGCAGGTGAGCCTGGGTCTGTCTGCGTGTTGTTCACAAAGCTCTTTCTCTGTAGTCACCAGCGTGTATCGTCCTCACGGTGTATTCAGCCACAGGTGAAAGGAAAGACCACCGCATATAGCACCGGGGAAGTGAGTGGCTCCTCTCTCCCACTCTGGAGCTGGTCCTCTCTCCCACTCTGGAGCTGGTCCTCTCTCCCACTCTGGAGCTGGTCCTCTCTCCCACTCTGGAGCTGGTCCTCTCTCCCACTCTGGAGCTGGTCCTCTCTCCCACTCTGGAGCTGGTCCTCTCTCCCACTCTGGAGCTGGTCCTCTCTCCCACTCTGGAGCTGGTCCTCTCTCCCACTCTGGAGCTGGTCCTCTCTCCCACTCTGGAGCTGGTCCTCTCTCCCACTCTGAACGCAGCCGACCTTAGGCCGACCTACATAGTCCACAGTGCAAGTAGAAGTACTCGGAACAGTGCTCGGATCACATATATTTGTATGAATGGGCACTGCAGAGCTGCTGTTTGACACGTTCATCTGATGAGGCAATTTGGATCAACTTAATATCAGCAACATGTCTTCTCCTGCCTCTGTCTGCACAGGTAAGCATGGTATGTTTTTATGTTGTTAAAAAAGCTTTTTCACTGCTGTCACCAGAAGACCATAGGGGCTCTATCCGTTTGAAGAGCATTGTCATACATTCAGCATTCATCCGATTCCTCTCCCATGGGTCATGGTGCAGTATCTGGAGTGAATGATACGCGGTGTATGTGAACAAGACAGACCCAAAGCAAAGTAAACGGAACTAAATCTAGTGCCACTGGGGTCGGTCCACAGAGTGCATCAACATGTGTGAAAATGACCTTAGTGTGGCAGCCTTTTTTCATAACACTTCACTGCCAAACTCCTGTAAGAGTGCTGTGCTCTCTGTATTGTTGGTACATTGTCCTGTTCTTCAGTGGAGTGGTATAGTAGCTCTTACCTGTGGTGCTCATGATATACGGGCCGTTGGAGACACTGGACAGAAGCTCGTCAGATCCTCTCTGCAACCACAATGGGGAGACACATTTAGGACTCAGCTCTTCAAATGAAACATGTTTCCTTCTCCTTTGTGAGCAAGCAAGGAGGATGTTATTTGTTCTTCATTGGTCTGGTACACTTTCATTTTTTGTCTTTTAACACCACTTTGAATTTTCTTCTTCTTTCTACATAAAGCCCACCAAATTAACATAATAGTAATGATTTGACAAATAAAAATATATGAAAACACCTTTGTTAAAAGGTCCAATTATGCAAAATTGACTCATGTGAGCGTCTAGCCATGTAAGAATGTTGTCAGCTCCTCAAAAAACATACCTGCGGTTGTGGTTATTTCATTCACACATGTTTGAGTAATCCTTTATTATTAGTCTGTTTATCTCCAAAGCTCAATGCTGTGTTCCACCTTGTGATGTCATGAAGTGGTAGTTTTTAAGTTAACAGCTACCTTTTACCTTTTGTTTAGTAAAGAGGGCTTCCAGGGCTCAAATTATTCCAAATGATTCTAGTGAAGGTGTATGGAGTTTAAAAACATGGTGGAGCACTTCCTGCATTACCACATGACATCACAAGGAAGAACAGAGTGTTTTCTGTTTAAGAGAAGAACTCAGCCTAAATAACGCAAAACAAAAACTCCAGATATGTTTTTGATGAAGAAACAACATTTTAACATAGATCAGAAAATAGCATAATATAGGCCATTTAAATGTTAGAAAAATGGCTTCCTTGCATGTAAAATAGCCCTGCATTTTGAAACGAATTGTGTATTGAGGACATAGAGGGTTAACTTTCTGTGACTCTGCACTACTTCATGTAATTATCAACATTTCTTCACAAAATACTGATTCACTGATTAAAACTGTGATAAATATTTGCCACAGGTACTATTCCACCGAATGAAGTGCAAATTATAAACATAAATAGTAGTAGTACTAGTAGTACTAGTAGTAGTAATAATAGTAGTGGTAGTAGTACTAGTAGTAGTAGTATACAGCAGTTGGTTAACAGAGGAGGAGCAGTGTCTCAAGCTCCAGTGCCTCAGGGGAATTCCACTGTGCTCAATGCAAAACACATGGACCAAAACTACAGGAATTAAACCAGGACTAACACAAGGACTAAAACCAGGACTAACACTAATGCAGAGACTAACAGTGGGTTTAGGCCTGTCACGATAACACATTTTTAAGCATGATTTATTGCAACAAAGTTATACTGTGATAAACGATAATATTGAAATTACTTTATGCAACAACAATAATGCAAGATAATCTTAGTAAACCATCTTTTAAATGGACAGTACCATTAAAAGACAAGAGCTGCAACAAATAAATAGCAGAATGAAACAATAATTAGCCACAGAAGTCACTTGTTCAACCTTTTTTGAGCGCAAATGTTATTACAAAAAACAAAAAACAAAAAAAAAAACAAATCTCCCCACTTTTATAAAGAAACAGTACACACAATAAATATTGAGCCCCAGAATATATTGTTCCAGCTATCATATATACGATGAAACGATAAGTCGATACAGTAATTATCATGACAGACCTAACTGGGCCAAAGCAGGGATACAGTAATTATCATGACAGACCTAACTGGGTCCAAAGCAGGACTAACACCGGGACTAACACTGGGACTAACACCGGGACTAACACCGGGACTAACACCGGGACTAACACCGGGACTAACACCGGGACTAACACCGGGACTGAACCAGGAGAGAGGATTAACACAGGACTACACCATTACTAACATAAAAATGATACAGGGCTGGGCGGTATGACAAAAAATATATAAAAAAAAGTTCCCTATTTTTTAAGTTTCCCTATTACAGATATATTGTATAAGCAGCTCTTGAGGTCAAAATATGTCCGTTGTATACTGCATCCAGTTATAAAGTGTTTTATCCTCTGAGAGTGTGGATTAACATGCTAGTTGTTATCTCAGAGTTGTGAAAAGCACTTATAAACTCATTGGGGAGAATAATTAGAATGTTCTGAATGCATAAATTAAGTGAGGAATAACTTTGGACCACGGCAAAATGTTGAAAAATTAGCTAGTTCTGTTTTTCATGTTTTTAAGACAGTAACAATCAGGTAGAACACCTTTAACCAGAAGTCATTTCCTCAGCATTAGAAACTTATGACAATGATAATTTATTCTGTATTTGATTAGCTATATTACATATGTAAAAAAAATGGCTGAGTAAGTCTTTATGGTTCAAGTTTATGAATAAAATCCCAGGGTTTCTGGCCTGCTCCTCACATCTCATCACTGGATCTCACATAAATTATAAAAGAGAAACCTGACTCTGTTTGACACTGGAGTCTCTACTAACTGCCCCGGGACAAGAGAGAGAGGCTGACCATCTGTTCACCATTTTGAACCACGCTATAATATACCGCTTTACAAACACATCTTAGTTCCTCAAAATGCTTAAACATTATTAAAAGACACTGTGAAAGATTTTTACGGTCTTAAAACAGTCTGCAGTGGTCCAAAGTTATTCCTCATATACTTTATGTGATGAATATATGAGGATGCTCTGAATGCAAAGAGTTTATAAGTGCTTTTTACAATTTTCATTGGCCAGAATGGAGTTTTGCTGTCACTGTAAACTTAAAGAAGGGTATTACACTTCTATGAGGCATTAACTGCTAAAACATAACATATTTAGATTACCATGTTACCTTTTATTGTTTTTAAAATGTATTATTTGCCAGAAGAAAAAAAACATTAACATGTCACTTCCCCTTCAGAGCACTGCCACATTACAAATGGCTTGCGTTTCACAAATGAAACTACTGCATATTACAGCAGATTTGTGAAGTTGTAGTGTATTGTTTTGTATCCTGCTTTTGTATATTTACGGAAAATTGTTATGTGGGAGCATTGGTGACATAGGCTTGTGGGCTGAGCATTGGATAGGCTCATACTGCTAATTAAGGATTTTTCATATAGTGCGGGACAGATCACAAGATTACTCAAACATGCATGGATAACATATAAAACCTCTTCAGGCATGTTTTTGATGGGGGTACAATGTTTTAACATGGTAGAAAGAGAAAAAGTCAATTTTGCATAATACCCCCTCTTTAACAACTAGTATGCTAACCATACACTTCCTGATTCTCTGACAATAAAACGCTTATTAGATGCTGACAGTAAACAGCAGTGTTGTAGTTCCAACCAAGTCAGCTCTTTATGGCCAGATTGTGTTAAAACAAAAAGCTAATTTGAGTAACAGAGCTTCAGACAGAGCAGTACCTCTAGTTAACCGGTACTGTTGAGGACATCAGCTGTAAAGATACAATACTGCATACATCTACAGACCCATCCCCACTGGTGTGCCTAGTTAGATCATTCTGCTCTTCCTGTTTGGTCACATGGAGCAGCAGTGATGTTGATAGATGCACAGTTTTCTCTCAATCAGATTAGGTTAAAGAGCTCTCCTCCCACATCTCCGGCTGCAGCGAGGTCTCCAACTCATATAATCTGCTCCTGCTCAGGAACAGTCACACCGGTATGGACAATACAGCAACATCTCAACAATATTTACTTTGGACAATTGAAGGAATCATCTTCAGGGAGATTCCATAATTCATCAAGTCATTCACACTCATTCAAGTCTGTGGACATTTGAGAAAAGAAAACTACGTGGTTTGAGGACTGCAAGGTGCATCGCAATAGAAACGCATGTCAGAAAAAGCACAATTAGATACTTTTTCAAAATCGTTATGCCCTAGTTTCTCAGCAACCACATGCACAATATGGAATTAAACAATCTATCCCCTATAGGAGACAACCATGTGTGATTCAGCCGCTTTTCCTCAGAGGTTTTCTCCCTCAGAGCGCTCACTCTGTTTAGACTGTTCATGTTTAGACTGCCCCCTGCTCCAGCCACACACACATAGCAGCCCCAGGTCAGAGGCAGAGAGCGGAGGACACACTTTTACATATAGGGGCTTCTTTTATGTTTGGAGGAAAGAGTTCAGAGAAACCGCTTTGTACCAGCCTCACGACACAGAGGGCATACAGACTTCTCACATTAGACCTATCAAGTCATCTACAGGTTTTCACCCTGACGACAAGTGACAACACAAGGTAGCAGACTGCAACAGTCGGTGCTTTAGCGCTGTAGCTTGACAAAGATGCCATTGGGCTGATGGGCTCGGACTATGCGAGGCTCTAGTTGTATTTTAGTTCTTAAACAAGAGGACGCATGGTGCAGCAAGAAGGAGTTTGCCTGTTTGAGCTGCTGCTGTGGCCATGTGCTCCGTGTGCAGACGAGAAAACGTGTCACGCAGACATGTTTCACTAAACAACCCAATGCAAACAGACTCTGTGCAGGACTATGTGTCTGCCTCTCTCCTCTAACTTTATAGTCACTGTCAATGTTCACAATACACAGGGGCTGCTTTGAGCTTGTGTCACTCAGAATCCATCTCATGTTAAAGAAGCAGCCACAGTGTTGTGGGCACACCCTTTGTGTGTTACACAAGTGTTGCATGAAACCCATAGATAGAATATGGATTCTCTGAAGCATATTCTGAATAATAAGGAAAATAACAAAATAAAACAGCATTTACAATGTGGCAAGAAGAAACGATGTGGGCCTGTATGAAACCAGGACATAGGAAGTCTATAATTATTTTATATAGCCTAGCATATGTGCAGGCCACTACCCAATAGTGTTACTTCATATTTGTAAATGTCATATTTTTAAAGCTTTATATGTATTATATGGTCTGCTTTAGTCACATTTAGGCCTATAAACTAAAACCAACACACAAGTTTTGCATTTTTTTAATCTGGTTAATGATTGAAAATGCTTACCAGAAACAATATAAAAATACTAACATGTTTAATAAGTTTCATTTTAGTTTTTGACGCTCTGAGTCCACCCTCCCTTTGCTCTCGGTGCTAAGTCACTCTCCCTTCAGAGTGCTACTGCAACATGCATCCCGATAATGAAACTACTGTACATTGCATCAGGTTTGTTTGAACATTCCAGGCCAAGCAGTTACATTTCCATTAGAGACAAGCTGATGGCAGAACCTACCCTACTAGAAAAGTTCAAGAAATACAAATTCCAGTGTCATCGAAAAATAAAATAAATACATTACCAAAACACCATGTGTGTTGGTTTCTATTCAACAATTCAATGCCTATTCAATACAAAACTGAATTGTAGTCTAAACAGTTTCCTTCTTCCCCTCTACTCACTTCACTTCTCTCTCCACCTGATTCACAAGTATGTGGGAGGGGCTTAAATGACCTAGCAGTCCATCAGATCTCAGCTAATCAAATGGATGGTTAATCAAATGAACAGAGAGGTGGAAGAGTAGTTTTAAAACTGGTTTTGGGGCTCGGAGCAAAGTTCTTAGACGGAAATTGGCATCCAACTGTAAAAGTAGAATTTGAAATATGTAAGAAACGCATTGTCACCAGTTTGTAAGTCAAGTATTGTTTAGACTGTTCATGTTTAGATAGCACACTCTGAACAGATTCTGTCTGTTTAAAACATATCACAAATTTTATCGCAATTGCAAATTCATTGATTCAAATCAGAAAAATCGCAATTAGAAGTTTTCCCAAAATCATGCAGTCCTAGAAGAGGGTAAGATGTATGGCTGAACGATTTGGGAAAAATATGTAATTGTGATTTTTCTGACAAGCACTGTGGTTGTGATTAGATTTGTGATTTATGTTTTAATAGTAAGATTCTGTTGAAGTTCATATTTATGTTTTAATAGTAAGATTCTGTTGAAAGTTCATATTTTAAACTTGTCCAGAAGAATTGACAAAAAGACTGAAATATGAACTGACAAACTAATACAAGAATTAGATTTCGGAACATGTTTCTGCAGATCCAAACTACTGGGTTTGCAATTTTTATGCAGAATAAAACAGGAGATTTTGTGGAGGAAAATTGTACTTGGTACAATGGTAATGGTACTTCAAAATGTGCAGCCTTTGTGATTTGCTAATTGGGTCTAAGGATGCACAATATATCACAAAAGTACTGTTATTACGATATTGACTAGAGTACCGGTATAGCAACATACTCCATAGCAACAACACCAAAGTTCTCCATCTGACAAAAATGCACAGCTTTTTAAAAAGAATATGTTAAATATAAAGATGTAAAGTTTTTTTTTTGTTTTTTTAACTCAACTGATGAGTCAAAACGTATATTAAAATACTGATATCACAGTTCTTAACAGTCATATTGCATATCGCAAAATGTTCCAATATCTAACTGATATTCCATCCATTAAAAGTGCAATTTTTATTTGATTAAAAGGTCCTATATTACACAAAAGCCATGTTTGAGTAATTCTGCATTATTAGTCTGTCTGCATCCCCAAGACTCAAAAATGCTCTGTTCCACCTTGAGATGTCCTGAAGCGATGGTTTTCAAGTTAACAGCCACCTGTTTGTTTAGCAGAGATTGGAAATTCCATGGCTGAAAATATACAAATGATTTAAGTAAAGGTGTATAGAGTTTAAAAACACATTGGAGCACTTCCTGTATTACCACATGACATCACAAGGTGGAACACAGTGTTTTCTGTTTGAGAGAAGAACTCAGTCTAAATATGCAGGGTTTGTGTGTCAAACGTGCGTGAATGAAACAAAACATAACTCCAGGCATGTTTTTGATGAGAAAACAACAATATAAACAGATCAGAAAATAGCATAATATGGGCCCTTTATGATGAATAGATGAACTACCGTATCAGCAGTGCAAAGTCAGCAGTTCTCGGTAGAAATGGTTTTGTGTAGATCTAAGTATTTTCGGAGTATTTGTGTGCTAATCTGATGAAAGCTGGGGAGGAATGTTACAAATGGAGTTTCCTGTAGTGCACAGCAAACAGCAGATATGAGGAAGAAGGCTCCAGAGAGTGAAGCACTTTAACAAACAAGATCTATTAAAGATAGAGACACGAGACTAAAACAGGACTAAAGCAGGACTAAACAAGGACTAAGTAAGAACTAAACCAGGCTTACTAGACAAGGACTAAAGCAGGACTAAACAAGGTCTAAACCAGGCCTAAACAATGACTAAAGCAGGACTAACGTATAGGCTCGTCATGATAACAAATTTTGAAGTGCGATATATTGATGAAGAAAATATAGTTGAAACTAATTTATGCCACTGACATAACCCCCAAGCAGGATTCACCCCCAAAAAACATTCTGCATGTAGGGGTGTTGCAGTTAAAGAATTTCTTTTCCCTTGTGTGGTGTGACTGATCATACCGTGGTATTGCAATATTACGGTTACCGCGACAGCCCTAGCTGTATGTGCAGTATTGTTAATTAACATGAGCTGTAATACATAAATAGCAGAATGAAACAGTTAGCTTGTATCTATAATGAGTTATAGAAGTTATTTATTCAGTGGTCTACAGCTCAAATCTAATCAGAATACAGAAAAATAACAAAATGTTCCCTACTAATACAAAGAAAAAGTAAAAATACATAAATAAATATTGACCTCCAAAAATAATTGTCCCATCTATCATGTGTTGATAAGATATAGTAATTAGCGTGACAGGCCTACTAAAGTACTAAACAAGGACTAAAGCAGGACTCAAGTAGGACTAAACCAGGACTAAAGTACTAAACAAGGGCTAAAGCAGGACTAAAGTAGGATTAAACCAGGACTAAAGTACTAAACAAGGACTAAAGCAGGACTAAAGTAGGATTAAACCAGGACAAATGTACTAAATTACTAAACAACAGCTATATCAGGGTTTAGTCAGGACTTAGTCAGGACTATACTAGGACTGAGTCAGGACTAAACCAGGAATGAGTAAGGACTAAGCCGGAACTAAAGCAGGCCCAAACCAGTACACAATTAGCAGAAATTATGAATAATGGAAAAACTGACTAAACAAAAGACTGACTGTAAACCAGGGGAATTAAAGACTAAAGCAGCATTCATGATGGATTTCCATAACATGATGATTGAGATATCAAATTTTGTCAATATCACCCACTCCACAAAGCAAAAACATCACTGCAAAGCAAACCAGCTACATCAACTAAAACACATGAGGGCAAAGATCTGCCAAAATTATACATGCACAGTATTATTCTCCAGGTCCAATTATGTCTTAGCACTCAACGCTACTTCCTGTATTTTTGTACTTTTCAACTTTTTCTTCACAAACTGCCCCTTAACTGATGTAAAACTTTGATAAATATTTACTACAGGTACTATCCCACCAAACAAAGTCAGAATTAGAAAAACATGAAAACCTGTCATAGCCACTTTAAACATATTGTGAACATCAATCGTCCTTGGCATATCACTGTGTAACTAGCGTGCAGTTCCTATAACAGCATCACAGCATCACGGCAAACCAAAGTCAAACCATTAGCAGTAGCATAGCCTACCTTCGTACCAACTGTTATTTCGTGGTGGACACTGCTGTAAACAAAGACATGCAAGTTAGCCAAAAAAAAAAAAAAAGCAGCAGAGGCAACAGAAAGAATAAAAAGAAGATGGACACTTAATGAAAAAAAGAAATTCAGGTTAAAAGGAAGAGTTGATCATTTCCGAGTAAGTGTTAGTCATTTGTAAGAAGGCCTATTAGCAAACGACTTTCCCGATTCCATAATCGCAGTTTAAGAACTTGTGAAATTATTGATATGAATTCTCTGAAAATTCAAACTTACGATTTACAATTTTTCAAATGTAATACATTGGACAAATTGTTCACTGATCCAACTGAAATCTGAATTGTCATCAAAACCAGGACTAAACCTCAATAACTCAACCAGGGCAAAAGCAGGACTAAACCAAGATTTCTCTTTTTAGATTTTAAACCTACCCAAAAAATCACAGCCACAACAACTAAAAATGTATGTCAAATTTTGAACAACTTATAAAATGTAGTAAAATGCAGCTGGGGAAAAAAAAATGCCTCAACCAAACACACAGGTCCATAGACATAATAGTGACTCCAGCACAAGGTTTAGACTGGGACTGAAGGACAGACAGAAAACTGAAAACAATCATAAGGTTTTATTCACTCAGTTCAACAGTAGTTAGTCAGTAAGTCAGGACAACACAAAAATACGAGTGGCTGGGCCTGAAAATAGTGTTTCAGTGGCCCCCGTAGAACAGGTACGCTTTGGTTCCTAGACTGTAGATGTAAATGGACACAGCTAACCTGCTAGGCGCCGCATTTCAAATAGGAAGTGAGCATGGGTACGCTTCTGGCTCCATCGACTCTGGCTCCAATTCACTTTCTGTTGAAAAAATGTTGCCTCTCCCTCTCTCTGCAAATGCTGCTGTCAGGCTCGTCATTTTGCTTCTAAAATGCTCGTATTAACCCGCTCTATATGATCCTGGTGTTTTCGCCATTTTGTTGGTAAATCAAGATTTATAAACACACAAATTAGGGGCCCTCTTTTTCCGAGGTGCCTCCCACTTGCGTTAGCAACAGATTGATTGTCAGCATTGCTAAGCAGCCGCTCCCTACAAAACCAGCGGTGCGGGATGGGGCTTTACCTTCAACAACTTCCTGATTGGCTCTTTGGTTGCTATAATACTCGCGGTCGGAATTCCAAATATGGTACTCAACTCCAAATTCACCTCTATAACTGGGGGTGAACCTCGATGACCTCCATTTGGGGGTAGACGAATGCTATGGGTGACTCCCTTAGTCCACTTCTTTATACAGTCTATACTTTGGCTAGAAGCTCCGCAGTATGGCATTAAAGCATATCTATCTGAAGCAGGTGACACCAACAGGCCAAGTTACAGATCAGATCTAAGCAGTGGTGAACCTGCTCACTGTAAGATTTCCAAGTTTTTCCATTTATTTTGTTGCAGTAAAAACACATCTAATTGATTATACAAAGTTTTAATGTTATACTGTAGACAATCACATATTATTAGATTAGAAGTTCCTAATGAAATTGTTGTTAGAAAGATGCAAAATTATTAA